>CAVNYN010280965.1:0-27487 GCA_963692815.1 Nyctanthes arbor-tristis | reverse complement strand
CATAAGAAAATTAAAAAACTAATTAATAAAAGTGGACAATAATTTAGAACAAACAAAAAAAGGAAACTGTGACTATTTTTATAGGACGTGTGAGTACTATTTTTCTCTTCCTCCTTTCCTGAACGTACTTTGTGTCTCGAGAGGAATTTGTTCCTCACACATTTGTCTGAGTTTCTCCATTTAATTGTTTGTCGTTCATATGCGCAAACAGTGGATGTAGTTCAAACATAGGTATATTTTACATAGAAATGTGAACATCTAAATATTGTAACACATTTCCAACCACAACTTGAGACATGTTTTATTCCTTTATAAAGGGAAGAAAAAAGAAAGAAAAAAAAAACCCCGTAGATCTTTGTTTATTGGAAACTTCATATGCAAGCTTTGTGTCGAAGGTTGGGGTAATTTGCACTATTGATTATTTCATTGTTTTACAATGTGGAATTATGTTATTAAAAAAAGGGGTTTTTTGCTCTAAAATTACATAAGACTCGAAGGTGCAAAAGGCTGTATCCTCCCACATTCTCCCAAAGAGAAAAAAAAAAGGAAAAATAAAGGCTATATCATCATAGAAAAATTGAAAAAGTTACTTTATATGTAATACTTTTGTGTTGAAAGTTAAGAGTTCACAATTCCCACTATAATCTTTCCTTACATTTCACCACATATTCTCTTATAGATTTAAATTTTATTTACATAAAGCTCATGAGAACAAGCTAGAAGGTGCAAAAGGCACTATTATTAAAGGGAATAATAGAGGAGGAGGAGGAGGAGGAGGAGGAGGACACTACAATAGAATTGACAATAAATCGCATGCAATAAGCATCGGTTGGTAAAAAAACAAAAAAAGACATGTAATAGTGGATGGTGGCAATTTTGAAAATAAGTTGTAAACTTTAGGCATCAGTTGCTAAAAACAACCGACGTGTAAAGATAATAGGCATTTGTTGCATCTGATGCCCATTTGTCGAGCCGAGAAGAATAGGCATTGGTTCCTTGTGGAACAGATGCCTATGCCTCTGCCATTCAATTCAAATTTCCAAATTTCATATTCAAATTTTAGATCCATACGCATACCCCCATTTTGTCGAACATTCTCCCCCCTTCGAAACTAAACACACATCTTCCACCAACCATGTTATTCTGTATTCTAAAGTTGGGTTATCATTCAAATGAATTAGCCTTTCTGATTCCAGCACATCTAGCAAATTCTATTGCAATTCTATCTTTTTCAATTACTCTTTTCACCTTTACTTCACTATCCTAAGCTCATTCAGAACGAACTCACAGTCCACATTCCTTATGACCAAGTCTACTATTATCATATCACGAACAATCTGATTGTCTTCCTTATGCCCTTGGAATGAAATCGAGCTCTCAGTATCAGAATCAATGGCTTCTACATCAATTTGACCATTATTGTCAAACTTCAATTTGTGGGATTGTGGAGGAGTACTAGTAAGTAAGGGCGGTAATTCTTGGAAAGTTCTCGGCAGTGACGATTGGCCAAGGAAAGGCAACTATTGTACAAATCTTACAGTAACGCCAGCAGCTGAGGGTGTTCTTCATAGTAGAAATTGGCTCTTGTTGAAAATTGTCAACATTGTCTTCTTTGGAACTATTCTATGTCACTTGCTTTATCTGATCTCATCCAAATCTGACAAAACTAAATTTGAATTGAACTAAATTAACGACTGGGTTCACCCTTTTCTATCTTCCCCATTTTGGTGCTGTTGATCTTCTTAAACGTAGTGTTATTAAAAATTTGGGGGAAAAATTAAGCAACAGGCATCGGTTGTAATGAAGGAACCGATGCCTATTGTGGACAATAGGCATCGGTTCCTTCATTCAACCGATGCATGTTGCATCGGTTCCTTCAATGCCTATTTTGCACAATAGGCGTCTCTCAAAAACTGACGTATATGCCTTTTACTACGTCACCGTCGATAGTATCGCCGCTAGAACCAATGTGTATTCCTCATTATAACCGACGCGAATAGTGCTTTTCTGTAGTAGTGGGAGGAGGAGGAGGAGGAGGAGAGGTTGTGAGCACAACCATATTTGTACATGATAAGATGGAATTACCTTTTTGTTTTTCTTTTTTTTTTTTTTGGGCAAAGAAAAGATGGAATTGCTGTCTATAATAATACCAGTGTAGGTATATGCGTTATACGTAAGTTAGCCGCAAACTATTTTTTATGTAAAAAAAACTCATTAGCTAAAAACTATG
This sequence comes from Nyctanthes arbor-tristis, assembly GCA_963692815.1. Classification (NCBI taxonomy): domain Eukaryota; kingdom Viridiplantae; phylum Streptophyta; class Magnoliopsida; order Lamiales; family Oleaceae; genus Nyctanthes; species Nyctanthes arbor-tristis. Next base: position 25,257 of record CAVNYN010280965.1, on the reverse strand, counting down.
ACTAAAAGTTTGGCATTGATAATTTATAAAAGCCATCATAAACTGCAAAGTTGTGAATCAGTGCATTTTCTTATAACCAATTACAACTATGGCATAGCGAATAACACTACTAACTCGAGTGCTTAAAGTTATTTATTTTTTTATACGTGAGGACATAGAGGAAGGGAGGCAAATTCAGAAAGGACGTGTGTGGTTCAAACCGGTGCCTTCTAACCCGAAATGCAAGTATCCTAACTACTGGAATATATTTCGAACTACAAGTGCTAAATATTATTGATTAATGGACGCCATCAAACTTTTTGAGGATCCAAATTTCCACTGCAAATTCTTGAGGACATGATTGAAAGCTATTAATTGACATTTTCCCACTTCAAATAGTTCTAGGAGGATTGTAGTTTTAAAAAGACATGTATGACAAATATGCATAGAAAAAGAAGCAAAGAAATGGCACAATTGGAAAAAGTGAAAGGGAAAATGAATGAACTATGGAGACGATGGGAAATTGTGCCAAGTGTCCACAATGTTAATTTTATTGTTATTTGCTAAGTAAGTTGTACCGTTTTCTTAAGCCTATTATGGTATATAGGATAATCTTTGAGGAAACGAAGAAAATGTCAATATTATACTCCTCTCTCTTACAAAGATATTTTCTCTTCTATTTTTTTATATAGATTAAGAAAATATAATTAATATTATTAGAAATGTATAATTTAAGAATATATTTCTTAATATACCTTTTAGTTTATTTAATATTTCATTCTATATCTTCTTTATTATTGATTACAATTACAATATATAATAAATAAAGGTATTTTAAAAAATTAAAATGTTTAATAAGAGAAGTGAAATATAATTTGAGAATGATAAAAAAAGAACAAGGGGGTAACGATTTACTATTTAGATAAAAAAATAAAAATAAAAAATATAGCACTCAATGAAAGAACTAGACAATTTTCTAGAACCAGAAGAAGGATCGATATGTGGAGTCAAATGAGTGGGCCAAAAGTCAATCTAATGCCATGCAATTTCCTTGACTGACGCCTTGCACATGTGCATATTCAATGGTCAATATTTGATGACACGTAAATATGTTTTTAATTTCTAGGTTGGAGCTGGCCGCTAGTTAGGAACTTTCATATATTCCATTCTGTTTCGGTTTAACACATATACTCCCCTTTGCATCGAAGCTCATAATCTAGAGATAAAGAGTGGACAGGTAAGCCGATTCCTTTTAGTCACAAACTATTTCTATTTAAAAATATAATATAATCAAATCAATCACATCTACATATTTAACAGTAATCGCTTATGCTGCATAAATATCAACTATTCATTCTCACAAAAACCAATTCTATTTTTAAACAAAAACACTTTGTAAATAAAAGCGGAGGCCTAAAAATTAACCATACTAGATCATCCAGCCACACTATTTCATGTTTTTAGTTATTGAAATAATCCTCGTTGAGTTGTCAAAGGAACCCTTGGTCTGCATCTTTTTGGCTTGGAAATTTATTGAAGTGTCTTTTCAAGTAACAAGATGGTTATTTCTATTTAATTTTCACTTTATTTCTCTTGCTCAAGAATATGGTGCAATGTTAAAATTGACTTGACCTGTGGTTCGAACTGTGACAATACGGTGGGTAAATGATCACTTTTCAAATATGAGGTATTGAGTTTGAATTACACCTACTCTTTTTGAATTTTCCTACTATCCTCTGTATCCCCTTGTATTTAAAAAAAAGACTTGACCAATCAAAGATTGGATATCTAGAATTCAAAAAGTACACGGTGGGAAAATTTGTTCGCTAAATGAATTAATTATTTCTTGTCTTGATCAATGCAGGGGTGTTTGTGCTTTGTTTATAGAAATTTAATGAATTTTGTAATGATAATTAGATTTTGAATGACACTTCTAGAAAAAATTAGAGTTTGAATGAGTCAAATGCAGAATCGAGCAAGATTAATTAACTCTCCATAGTCCATTAATCTATATAATTTTTAATTAATGGCGTATATCTCGCTAATTAATTTATTAATTTTCATGACATCTAGCTAGATCGATTTTAGTTAGTTTTTTTTTATCTTTACAGATATCCAGATAGAAATCAAAAAATTATTAACTTTATAATAATAATAGTAACATATTTTATTCTATTTTGTTGATATTGTTTTGTGTCCACGAAATGTTTAAAATGGTTGATCTAGTCAATATGAAAACAACATTGTTATCTTTTCCAAGTTACTTAATTCGATTGGTTTCAATAATAATAATTTATGATTAGTCGCAATTTGCGATTAAGACACAACCTTACTAAACATCATTAACCTCTCACTTAATTTTGCAAATTAATTAATTTGACTTCTTGTGCGGAGGCAAATTCGTTGCAAGTGCATGGTTAATGTGGCCACCATCAACCGTAGGAATGAGAAGAAGGAATTTTTGAAATTTTAGATTTTCTCGTGACATCTTAATGTGATACTGATAGTGGGTATATTAATGTTGATCAACACATCCGTAATTAACAGTAAATGAGTGAAATAGAACTGGACAAATATACACTATCGTGATATATGAGTAATTTAACGAGATACTAGATGCTTATGAGTAATTTAATGGAAGAGGTTATTGGGAATGCTTTCAGAGATCGGAAGAATGCGCTAATCATTGTTGGGTGCAAAACGGAGTTGGTCTGTCTTGTAAAACTTCATATAATTTGGTGACTTCTTTAAGGATTATTATTATGCTACATTTCACATAAAAGTTGTATGTGAAATTTTACGCAATGAATTATAATTGAATCATTTGGATTGTAATTTGATTTTTAATTGATCTGATATGTAAGAAAGTTATATAAGAAATTGTACAAGGAAAATGTGTTCAGCGTGTGCTCTTCCGATCTTTCTAATGAAAAACCATTCACAAATATCTAATGTTCAACGTAATAATAATTTTCAGGGGGAGCTAATCTCTTTCATTAATTAATTTCATCATAAATAATCATCATCTTGTTCAATATAATAATAATTGCATAATTTTCATGACCAGGGGCTGAGGGACGAGGGGGACGATCGCCCCAGCAAGGTCGGTCTTCACAAGGTTAGTCACCCCTACAAAATTTTTGAAACTCAAAACTTTTTTTTTTTTTTTTTTGCCTAAAAACCGCAATTGGTTGGGGATTTACAGAAGAAGGGAGTTGGGTGAAGGAGGGGATGAAAAATGGATATAAAAGGCCAAATATTTAAAGCCCATTTTCAAGTAATATCTAATTCTCAAAGTCCAATTAATTAGTTCAGTTTTAGCCCAATTAATTTACTCAATTTCTTGCATTGTTATAATTGTTTTGTACTTATGTACGTGAATTTCCACAGAGAAGAAAATTAAGTAATCATGTGTATGTGAATTTTATATATCAATATTTACTTACATTTTCTTAAAAAATAAGAAAAATTAAACGTCAAATAGGATTTTATCCAAAAATTTATTAATGATTTAATTCTTTTTAACTTGGTAAACAATTAAAGAGATTAGCTATTAACATTTTAGTTTAAACACATCTTTCAAAATGTTCATATATTGACATTATAGCTTATGCAAAAGACATGGCAAATATGTACTTAACTTAGTATAAAAGACATGTAACCTTCTTTTTAATTTTCTTTTTCTCCATTCTTCATCCGAAAATACATTTGTGCTATCCACTAATGTAAGTTAGGTCCTGTCACAAAGGGATAACAGTTCCAATTATTGATTAGATTAGTTTGGATGCTTGGATGATTATTTGTGCTATCTTTAGTGTATCATGTATTTACATTAATATTAATATATATAGCTCTAATTTTATAATATATAGGAGAAAACTACTTATATGGAATGGTATAAATCTCTTCCGATCTTATATTTACATTATATTTTCCCAATGTATTTTCTTATCGATGAGTTATACGATGATACAAGAAGACAAATTCAAATGCAAAATCATCTCCACTCTCGAACCTAAATTGACATATTTTTTTCTATATAATGATATAATTATGTATGATCATTTTGTGGTGAAAATATTCAAATATAAAAATATTCATAAATAAGTTCAATGCGAAATTTATACATGACTTTAGTATTTTTTTCGCTCCCCCTATAATATAAAGTCTGGCTGCGCCACTGTTCATGACTAAGTGCAGTTAGCCCACATTGATATATATGTATTTCATTTCGCTATTTAGTTCCGTGAAATTTTTACTAACAAGAACGTAGTAACCTATTTCCTCTAGCGCCTTATACGTTAATGGAGTTTTAGACTCTATCTAGTTTCAAATATTAAATATGTAAAGCAGCTGGGCAACTCATGTAGCAGTTAACTAGGTAAACTTTTTTGGATTAATCTACTTATACAGGTAAATATACAGATGCGTTTATAGAAAGAGTGTCGAATATTATTAAGTTGAGATATAAAATTAGGGTTTTTTCCCTTGTTTTGTCAAATTGTTTAATTTTGTTCTCAATTGTTTTTTCTTGTGGATTCAAGAGCATATTCATTTATCGAAGAATATTGATCATGTTCTTTGTAGCATGTTATAAAGTTGAGTTCGTTGATTAATAAATTGGCAGGTTCAAATTTTACAACTTCGGTCTAATTTGTATCCGACGAGGCTTTTTTGGGCGTGATTCATATAGTTTGAGGGTTTGGGGGTTGTGACGCTTCCATGGTTCGCATCAATTGGTATCAATTTCATCAGATGTTGTGCACTAAAAGAAAGATAACGATCTTATATAGATAAAATTATAATTTTACTTCCTATCTATAAACCTATTTATACAAACATCTGTACATGTAGTATTACTCAACTTAATTCAACTGTATATATTACAATATATGATAACACTAAATGCAAATCCCTTTGCATCACCCACACCAACTTAAACCATTATATATATATATGTTTACAACAATGTCATGCATATTAGCCATGACTTCAGAAACACTAAAACAAAGAAAAGAAATCCATAGTTAATATGTAATAATAAAAAAGGAAAAAAATGAACAGAAAAAGTATACCCACAGAGAGGATCCCATTAATTATGCTTTGCCTTTGAAATCTACACAATTATCAGCAAATCTCACTTCTCCTTTAAATCTGCCACTGCCACCATTAATATCATATGGCTTTGGCCCTCTGGAGTTCCCATTAATATCATACGGCTTTGGAGCTCTGGAGTTCCCGTTAATATCATATGGCTTTGGCCCTCTGGAGTTCCCATTAATTCCACCCATTTTAGGAGTAACATTTGGGATTCTCTTGTCATGAACTCCAAATTCTATATCCGCATCTCTCATATTGAAGCTAGCTTTCTGTTTGGCCTCCCATTGTTTAGGCCCCAGTGGCTGGTGGCTCGTCTGCTTGGCCTTCACTTGGTGGTGCTCCTTAGCGGCACGGTGGTGCTCCTTTGCCACATCATACAGCCGCTTGCTGCATAGCCGGCCAAGCACACAAGCAACGGCGGATAGAACAAATATGATGGCCAAGACTATAAACACAGGTCCAAATGATCCATTAGGGTTGGATGAAGACTGTCTAGTCACGGTATTGGGATAATACTCGACTGGCTGCGACATTTTTCCAACCCAAAACTCAGTTCTTGGAGTGAAGTCTAAGGCAGGATTGAGTGAAGAAATGGAGGAAGAATTTCTTTGCCTATTACATGTCTGTGTGATTTATTTAAGTGGGGGTTTTTGAATTGTTGAAAAGGGAGGGATTTTCTTTATTAAAGAGGGACAACTAGAAATATTCCTTGTGTCTTTGCTTTGTAAAATGACAAAAAGTAGGATTTTGGATCCTTTGAACATCATAATCCATGAATGAAAGCCTGGAAAAATTCCCAACAACTTTAAATTTACTAAACAACAAAATGACACGTCTACATTAATTTAAACCTAATTGGTCGAAGTGAGATTAAATTAAAAAAAAAAGTAATATTAATCCACTTTTCAGTAATTGCTTCACAAATTAGTTATTAAAACGAGTGAGAACTTACCAAGAATTATGTGTATATTAATGTAAAATAATTTTTTGGTTTTTTTTTTCCTTATCCTTTAATTACGTTTTATATTTATACCCCAAAAAAAGAAAAAAAAAATATCATAAAATTTAGTGCAATGAGATCGCTTAACCCGCAACATGCTTTTTATCTTTATTCTTTGCTTTTAGCAAAGAAACGTCCTAGTGGGAGATGGGTAGGGCTCGATAATTATTACAAAATAATAATATAAGTATTTGGTTCTCACACAAATGGTGCGGTCATTATTAGAAACTAATCGGCGGGGTTTCAATCGTTAACCCACAAACGGTAGGGTCAGTCATACCTTTAAGATTTCGATAGTACTAAATTAAGAACAACAACATAGATATAAACGAAAATAAATGAAAAAGCATTATTTTTTGGTTGATTTGCCTTACTGAATGTTTATCCATACCATAATAATAAGCTAATCAGTTTCTTAATGTTGTATTAAAAAAAAGACCTATATATACACACACTAGTGAAGGCACGTGCATTGCACGCGCCGTATCTAAAGTGCAGTATTCTTTGGCGTGAATAGTTTTTTTAATAGAATCAATAATTCATAATTTTTTAGGTGCCGGTAAACATACCTAGCTTGGTACAAGGGAGAGTCACTGTATGTAGTCTCAAGGGTAAGGAGTAAAATGAATTAACAGACTATTACAATGGATGTAAAAGAAGTAATTACAAGCGTGAATACAAAAGAGAAATTTAAAGAAAAAAAAGTTGAACAACTTACGAGGAGAGTAAACTAGATTAAAGTATCTTAAAGGACTAATGAATGCACAAAAACTTATACTAATCTAACAAAATTCAAACTTTCAGGATTTCCAAAAATTACAAAGATATAATTTGAGACTCAAAGGTCTTTAAATTTGATAGAAAGCAATATTATTCTCATATCTTTGAAAAATTTACACATGGATAGTGAACAGCCAAAAACAATATTCTTGTGAATGTAAAGCAAGATTGTACCTACAAGATTCAACCACCACAAGAATTTTAAGTAAATTAAGAAACCCTTAAAACTCCTAATATTCAAGAAAGAGTGAATAATGAAAAAGGGAAGATCCTGTTGGGAATTAATGTCAATTCCCCGATTACGCCCGCAGGACCGTTGTTCAAGAAATTTAATTGAGACAAGAAAATAAAAGACGAAGACGAATTTAACGGACTGTCAAAGCTTTCCACTATATGATTAAAGTCGCTACAACTATACAGAATTTTCACTCGCCAAAACCCATCCCCCAAGTATTACAAGAAAAATATAACAAGCTTTATCGCATCTACCAATTTCTACCTTTTGCCCAACCAACAAACAACACAAGAAATCTCAAGACGATAGGCTACTATTTTTCTTCACAAGACTCTCTGACCTGACCCAAGTGACACCGAGAAAATCACTCCAAGTTTTACCACACCTAATTTTCTACCCTTCGAACAAACCACAAAAAGTTACAAGAAAACTCTCAAGGTGCTAGACTCTCCAATTTTTCCCTCAACTCGCTTGTACCACTTGTGTATAAAAGAAGAAGAAAATATCTCTATTTATAGGCTTCGTTTCCTTAGAAGACAAGACAATCCTTCTATAATTTGGATTCCTTTTCCTCCTAGGATTCTTCTTCTTTCCCTTTCCCTTTCCTTTTCAACTTTAGACTTTTTTGACAATAAACCCAACAGATCCTTCTTAGGCACACTTGATTCTTATCTCTCTGATTGTTATTTTTATGTCAGGTTTAAATATCAAAAAGAACTTCAAGCATAACTTTGAAATAAGTATGCATGATAGCATCACAAGAAACCAATGTCATAAAAACATGTATGCAATGAGCCAATGACACAATGTATATATTATATATATAGTGAAATAATCCATATGGAAACGTGAAGGCTTCTAAAAATGTGAAATAGACAATTCGTCGGCGCCTAAAGTTAAAACAACCCATAAGATGACCATGCACCTTGGTACAAGTTGACTGCTTGTCACAGGATTGTTGCGAGCAGCTATGCTATCCAAAGCTCTATCAGCAGCTTGTAAAGTCATACTTGAAGAGGTCATGAGTTTAGGAGTAGCACAAAAAAGAAAGATAGCAAAAATATTCTCTTTGTTTAAATATAAACATGGTAATCAATACTTAGGTACACAGACTGGTTTTCTTAATGAAGTCCACTTTCAAATAGGAATTTGTAATTTTCCTCCAAGTTGTCACCCTATTTTGAATATTAGACAAAATAAAAGGTTGAGTCTTTAAGGTATCATGTCGTACATAGATCATTATCTTGAGGTTGAAAAGATAAAAAAACAATTTGTCGATATCTTTATACTATTATAATTTACATATTACATTCCGTGTACATGAGAACCATGTAGCTTCGGCTTTCAAGTCAAAACATGCAATCTTATACCAAATATAACCGTCTTCTGAACTGAAAATTTACAACGACAAAAAAAAAAAAAAAAAAAGATAAGATAAAAGGCGTAACCTCATTTTTATCGGGCGCTAGATATATTTGTTAATTAGTTATTCTTAAAGGTGCTTTTCAGATAGTAGATAAGAAAGTAAAATAAATTTGGTGACACTTGTAGTAATAAACATTTAGACTACAAAAAGTAGTGAGTGTTGAGTATATAGGATAATAGGCACCTTACCTCATTTTTTTAAAACTATTACTCTTAACCATCAGTTTGTATCTTTTCTCAAAATATAATTTATAAATGGACACTGAACAACCATTAAAATATGTTAACTTCGAAAAAATTACTTAGAAGAGATAAAGATAGGAGCATAGGTAGAAGGTACCTTCATCTTCGTATATGTGGATGACGTTCTTTATTCAATAATAGTGGCTCATCAGTTGCACTTTTGAAGCAAATCTAGCGCTTCGATAAGTCAAAATCCGAACGTATTGCAAGGAGACATTAGTACACAAAACCAATGTCTTCAATTTTATATAATTGGAAAGTTCGTACATAAACCCCGAGGGAAGAGATTAGTAGGCTGGAATTGAAGTCATGCCTAGCTAGTTATTAGTTCCACTAACTGATTCAAAAATTAGTTATTTAGGTTGCCTTGTGTGTCACTTTATCTCTCCTCTACCTTCCATCTAATAACAATCTTAGTATTTCAAAAGTTTCAAAAATGAATTGCAACTGTGTAACCGAATTAAATCTCATGGGAAGCATTCTGGCACCCAAAGAAACTCGAATAAAGGAGAGGAAACAACTTTCAAGAAATAATACACATATTCAAACCAACACTGAATACATCCACAAGAAAAATCATATTCCATTCTAACTAATACAACTCGGTAAGTCGAGGAGATTTACAAAGCTAAACCATAAATAACAGCATCCACAAGGCAGAAAATCACAAAACAATCTCCGCTACACTTTAATTCCCTCCAAAAATCTCGAAAAAATGAGTGAATGCCTCTTTGTCTACAAGGCACACGACAGTAAAACCTTTAAATTCAAAAAAAGAAAGGAATTTTATAAAAAAATTAGCCAGTCTTTACTTAATTCCTTGAATGAATTACTTGTTATCCTAAACCCTAAATACCATATCTATAAATTCCTTTGCTAATCTGGTCCAATTTCTCTCCACCAGGTATGGCAGAGCGTATTCTCATCACCCATTTTGTAAAATTAAACATTCGCAAAAATAAACAGATTCCCACCCACATTCAGAAACACAAACGGATACCTTCAGATCATCGGTCTGAACTAAAAACAGGCAAGTTGTAAGCTTTCTCCACCAGCGACTTTTTTGGGTGAAGTAATAACTGAACTACGGCCCATTGCCAATTATTATTTTCCAGTCGTGCTGCATAACATGAGTGGTAGTACACCATTTTGGTTGCTCCATTCCATTCCCAATTTCTTGTAAATCACCATTGTCTTGAAGAAATAGAAGAGGAATGGAATCAATCATGGAATGAGAAACGGCTATGACGACAGAGGAATGGAGGAGGATTGGAAAGGCAAAGATATGGCTTTAGAGAATGAATGGAAAGCGGCGTTGTTCTAGTAATACCAAAAAAAAAAAAGAATGTGGGATCGAAACAACGTCGTATCAGACGTTCATAATGAACAGTGATTTGTCAACTGGTACTTTTTATATAAAGTGGATATGCAGTTAAAACACAAGGCACATCGTGGCGTAGCAAAGCCAAGAGGGTTGCATTTACACATATCATCTACCACATTTGCACATCACACGTAATAAGCAAGTCTTGAAGGTATCTAACTTGAAACTGGAGGCATCATCCACAAGACTAAAACACATGTACAAAGTTATGTTCACTGTATCCTTATGTTTTAGTCTGGTTTGAGTCTTTAGCATTAAGTCTTTAGTTTCTCTTGTTGCCGGTACTTTGTACACCGTCATGATTGCCTGAATATGCCCAAATTAATTGTATTGACACGATTTATATTGTTTCATTTTATTGACAACAAAATATATTCTCTTAACTACCTCATGATCAATTTATATGTCTTTCTTTCCTTTATTTCTTGCAAATTTATGCACATAAAACCAATTACTTTCGTAGTAGAGGTTAACGTGTTAAAATCCAATAAAACTTGGGTACACTTTGGTTTTTCAGTTTGAAGTTTCTAAATAAAATTTTGTGACTAAAAGGGCCATCGATTCTCATTCCATTATAATTTGAAGAATTATTAATGAGGTGAAATGAACGAAAAAAATTTGACTAGACGATGAAACTTAATTAAGCCCATGATAAATTCGTGTGGTGTGGGGTGTGTGTATATAGATGTGATTAGTTTAACCAATTTCTATTTTGAAATAGAATGAGTTCGTTAACATGCTATTATTCGTTGGACATGGGAGTTATCCTTAACATATCTTTTCTTCTTGATATAATTTGTTTGTGTTACTTAAAAATCAAGATTTTAAGTCTATAGAGATCAGCATTTGTCAACTGGGGTCTGACAAATCTTTGAATTGATCCTCCATAAGAAAATATACGTTAAGGATAAATCCAGAGAGACATTTTCTTATTCGTAACAACTGTGATAAGGTGGGCTTTTCTAAGAAATCTCTCATCAATGTTGATCGATTTTACAGCTCAAGTTTCCAGAGTTTGGTACGAAAGAAAACTGATGAAGTTTCTTGGTGCATTGCCATCAGTAAGTTTGAATTTGTGTTTTTCTCTAGATGATGAAGATAATGAAGCTTCCAATTTGAGTTTCTCTAAGATGCCATGGCCCGAGCTCGCAATCCCATTTTCTAATTCTGTGACGCTTGACGAGCTCTATGAATTGTATGGTGTAACTGAAAATCTCCATCTTGTAATTCTCAATGAGAATGGGGTAGAAATGACGAATAACAGTGTTGAAAACATTCGAGAATATGGGGTGCAAAAATGATCTCCCACATACGGGAGATCATTGGAGACTTGGAGCAATATATACATAGTGCGCCCATCATAGGGTTTCACACAATTATCTCAATAATATCCCACCAAATGTGTATGTATGGAATAGTTCACTAGAAGAGCAGATCACAGAGACATGCCAATTATCCACAAAGCTCAGTACAAGAATGATTTCAGTTAACTAACCACAACAAGAGCATGCATAATCGCTAATCTGAAATCTCATAGAAGAAACAACAGTTGTTTTACTAAAAGATTTCTTGTTTTACTCCATATATCATTAATAATGGGACATGAGTCCAAATACACTCATATATAAGGAATTAGGCTACATGTTTCTTTTTATAACTTTACTGTTATAATTCAAATTTTTTATGAACTTCCAATTATGAGAAGAGACAGAAAATAGAAGCCAATACTTACATTACATGTTGAAGCAGCAATTGAGAGGGAGAGATGGGCTTATCAGGTTGATGGGAAATGTGTTCCATATGTGGGGGAATGTCTGGCCATCTTGAAAGGTGTGGAGTTTGCACTTCAGGGGGCCCCACCTGATCCCCCAATCAGGAGGGCCAAGTTAGGGAATACTCTCTCTAAGGGGAGAGTGCTCCTCTCTCCCACCTGATTCCCCCTAATCAGGGGGCCCAAATATATGGGTATCTCTCCCCAGAAAACTCAATATCGTAGAGATGGACGATGCTTATGGCATGTTAATTCGTAATACAAGTAAATGGAGAAAAACACAAGTTGAATGATTATATTGAAACAAAAATAAGTAAAGAGGCCAAAATGAAACTTTTACATAAATTTAATGACTAATTTGAAATAGCATGGAGCATCGTTGATAACTGATGATCCAGATGGTCCAACACAAGTCAATAATTATTGCTGAAAATCTCATCACAAAACATAAACACAAACACCTATCTTTGCCATCCAATTAAAAATATATTAGATTTATTAATTAATTTAAATTTTAAATTTTACACACATAACAACATATATGTAATTATATATTAAATGTGACATAAACTGTTACGTTATTTTAATTATTATCTCTACGTGACACAATCAAACAAAGGAATATATGCCGGACCCCAGGCTTGACTAGCAGATGACTTGCTCGCGAAGAATAATCACCTCAAAAGCCAGTATAAAAGTTGCTTCATTTCCATTGCACCTACTAGTTTTGCGTGGTAAATTTCATTTGGTTTATACAAGAGAGGGGAAATGGAAGATCAAACTGATTTGATAAACTCTGATGCTATTCACGACATTGAGCCCCTTCTGTGCTCTTCGGATAGAGATTTCCTTATTCGCAACAACGGTGACCAGGTATTCCCGTTCAATTTTGTTTCACTTTTTGTACTTTGTGGGATTGCTTGTGAGCTAAGCTGATTATTAATTTCACTAATTAGTAGTGATTTCTACATGGGTTTTTTCAAAATCGGCGAAAGATCGATTTTTTTTACTAATATTATGGATATGTGTGGAGAATTTACTTGGGGTTGGATGATTTCAGTATCATAGAGGACCAGATGACCAAATGAAGTTTTTTTTTTTTTATTTTTTTCCCCTTCTGTACGGGGATTTTGGGGGTTTTGGTCATTTATTTGTTAGTTTATTACTTTCTTGATATGATCAGTTGAGTGTACTCACGGTCAAATTGGATTTTTAATATTTTAATCGATTGCCCTTCTTATTGGCTTGATTCTTAACAGTTCTCTGATGCATATCTGAAAAGCTAGTTATAAGGAAGAAAATAGTTGAGCTTAGTGACGGTATTGTGTTACTAGAAGGCAAAATTTTGAATATTTATGGATCTCACAGGCAAAGGTAGAGACTTTGAAGGGAAAGAAAATTGGATTATATTTCTCTGCATCGTGGTGCGGCCCTTGTCAATCATTCACCCCGAAGTTGGTGGAGGTTGTATAAGCTTCTTTCGGATGCCAAACTTGAAGTTGTATTTGTTTCTGCTGATTCAGATGAAGAGTCATTCAAAGCATATTTCTCTAAAATGCCTTGGCTTGCAATCCCATTTTCTGACTCTGAGACACGTGATGGACTGGATAAGTTGTTTGATGTGACCGGAATACCCCATCTTGTGATCCTGGATGAGAATGGGAAGGAGTTGACCAGAGAGGGCGTTGGAATCATCCGAGAATATGGGGTGGAAGCATATCCTTTTACCCCAGAGCGAATGGAACAACTTAAAGAACAAGAAGAAGAAGCTAGGAGAAATCAATCCCTGAAATCTTTATTGGCGTCCCAGTCACGGGATTATCTGATTGCATCTGACGGAAGAAAGGTAACATTCTTGTGAATTTATCTGCAATTATAGAACTGATTCATGCTTAATTAAATAAGGTACAACTGAGACAGATCTTTTGGTTTCAAGATACAATTAACTTTGAATTTCTTGACCAGATTAGTTCTATATGATTGGCTGGGATAGTGGAATTTTCTTGATTCAATTAATAAGATACAATCGACATGGATTGTCTGAATTATGCAATAAAAACCATGTACTCCCATCATTATGGTGTCACTCACTCGTTATGTTATATAGGTACCAATTATTGAACTTGAAGGTAAGACCGTACTCCTTTATTTCTCCTTGGTTACATACAAACAATGCCTAGCTTTCACTGCGACACTTGTTGAGGTTTATCAAGAATTGAGAAAAGGGGGGGAGAATGTTGAGATTGTGATGATACCCTTAGACGACGAGGAACCATCATTTAAGCAAGAATTTGAACGCATGCCATGGCTTTCGTTGCCCCTTTTGGACAAAACTTGTGGAAAGTTAGTCCGTTACTTTGAGCTCTCTATGCTGCCTACTGTTGTTGTCATTGGGCCAGACGGGAAGACTCTTCATTCTAACGTTGCTGAAATCATTGAAGAACATGGCAGAGCGGCATACCCTTTTACGCCCAAGAAAATATCTGAGATTGAAGAATTGGAGAGGATGAAGCGGGAAACTCAAACTCTTGAATTAATTTTGGTATCAGAAGAAATGGACTATGTAATTGGAAAAGATGGAGTTAAGGTAAACATTTTATTATCGAGTGCCTTCACGCCCAAGTCACTTCGGTAGTGTTGCATTTATTACTGCCTTCATGTTCATTCCTCTCTTTTCAGGTTCCGGTTTCTGAACTCGTTGGAAAACATATACTTCTTTACTTCTCGGCACACTGGTGTCCTCCATGCCGCGCTTTTCTGCCTAAGCTCATGGAAGCATACCACAAGATCAAAGCGAAGGATGACAAATTTGAGGTAATATTCATTTCCAGTGACAGAGACCAAGCATCTTTTGATGAGTTCTTCGCAACGATGCCATGGCTAGCAATTCCATTTGGTGATAAGAGGAAGGGATCTTTAAGTCGTCTATTCAAGATTCGGGGCATCCCAATGTTAGTGGCAATTGGGCCAACTGGCAAGACAGTCACGACTGAAGCTAGAGATCTTATCACCTCTCATGGTGCAGATGCTTTCCCATTCACTGAGGAACGCATTAAGGAGATTGAGGAACAACTTGAGAAGATGGTTGCGGAGTGGCCGAAGAAGTTGAAGCACGCACTTCACAACGAGCACGAACTTGTTCTCACCAAGCGTGTGGGTTATAATTGTGATGGATGCAATGAATTTGGACAAGGGTGGTCATTCTGGTGCGGCGAGTGCGACTTTGATCTCCACCCGAAATGTGCCTTAGGAGACAAGGACAAGGATGGCAACGAGGAAACGAATGGCGATGTCAATGAAAAAGAAGAAGAGGAGGATCCCAAAGAAGGGTGGACTTGTGATGGAGATGTGTGTTATAAAGCATGAAATGTCAGTGAAAACAAAAGTTGCTTGCATAGCATTTCATGGGGTGCTACCCGTTTAAGAAGAGATAGTAGTAGTATATTATGCAGTTGCTGGGATCTTTAGAGAAAACTGATGTATCTATACAGATTACGGTGTGTTGTAGTATATTCTGCGGTTGCTGGGATCTTTAGAGAAAACTGATGTATTTATACAGATTACGGTGTGTTGATCTGTATGGGTACATATATTTACAGTGCGTTGGTGTGGTTATATATATAATATAATGTTCTGATTTGCTTTGAAAATTGATGGCATGGACGTGAATATAGCACCACCCGTATTTAGCACAAATTTACATTATAACTGAAACAACTGGAATCGGACCGTATATATGGAACAAGTATCATGTACACAAATAAGACGATCCTTTTGCTCGACTGAGAAATGGGATCCGAGAAAAATCTATTTCAAGAATCAAAAACAAGAAAAATTGTGGCATGAATCGATCAGACAAAATGGTGGGTCATTCCCTTCAAAAATTCATGCCACGTCGCCAACAAACAGTGTCGTATAAATATCATCACCATATAATGGCCAAAGATGATAAGCAAGCACAGAACCGTCTGTAAATCCATGGATGCTATCCTCTCCTCCACAACTTTCCCTCTACAGAGAGCCCTCCATTCTCCACCGTCCGATCAGCCAACCCAGTTCTTCCGTACAAGAATAAGCTTAATCAGACCCCAGAAATCAAGTCATTGTTTGCAGAAAATGGCTGAATTTCGCAATTTACCTCTAAGAATTTCTGCAAGTGCACAGACTGCACCCTCTGCTGAAGCTTCAACGAGTTCTTCAATTCCATCTGAAATGAAGGCATGGAGCTATGCGGAGTATGGTGGGGTGGATGTATTGAAGTTAGAGTCCAGTGTTGCAGTGCCTCAAGTGAAGGAAGATCAGGTTTTGGTTAAAGTGGTGGCTGCTGCTCTTAACCCTGTTGATTTCAAGAGAAGATTTGGGAAATTCCAGGCCACTGATTCTCCTCTCCCTGTAATTTTCTTTTTTATCCCTGGTTTTTTCAACTTATAGAAATTCTGATAGAAATTCTGTGTTTTATTGCTGCAACATTTTGTGTTTCTCTAATTTCTGTGTATCACATTATCTTGCAATTTTGGATAAGGTTTAAGTTTGAAGACATTGGTAAATTAGCTCTGTGGTACTGTTGTGTATAGTTTTAAGAAAACAGAAGGACGAAAAACAAGTTAACATACCAAATTAATATGTACCAAAATTTTTCTAGATGTTTGAGCATTTTCCTGACATTGGAAGAAAAGATATGTTTCAAATAGGCACAAATTCTGCTAATGCAAAGTCTAAAGAAGAGATTACTGATAAAGTTTTTGGTATAAAACATATATTTATCTTGGTTCCATCTGATGTAAAAGGATAGTTTTAAACATTTTACAGAATGAAAACGCCAAGTCATTGATTTTGTGTTTGTTTTCTTGTAGACGGTGCCAGGCTATGATGTTGCTGGTGTGGTAGTTAAAGTTGGGAGTGAAGTAAAGGGCCTAAAAGTGGGAGATGAAGTATATGGAGACATACACGAGAAAGCATTAGACGGGCCTAAACAGTTTGGCTCATTAGCCGAGTACACAGCAGTTGAGGAGAAATTATTGGCCCTCAAGCCCAAGAATCTCGACTTTGCACAGGCCGCTAGTCTCCCTCTTGCAATTGAGACAGCATATGAAGGTCTTGAAAAGGCAGGATTTTCTGCCGGCAAGTCTATCCTTGTTTTGGGAGGTGCTGGTGGAGTTGGATCACTGGTGATACAGGTAAGCTAGTTCTTAAAATCAAATTGTTCTGATATTTTCCTCCTTGCATCTCAAAACTAACCAGTATGTAATGTAATCTTTCTGTAATGACAAAAATGCAGCTTGCAAAACACGTATTTGGTGCATCAAAGATTGCTGCTACTGCCAGCACTCCAAAGCTAGACTTCCTCAAAAGCCTGGGAGCGAATTTGGCCATCGACTACACAAAGAAGAACTTTGAAGATCTGCCAGACAAATATGATGTGGTTTATGACACAGTAGGTAAGCAAATTATCCAGTAACATTGTAAAATTCACACCATGGCTTTATGGTCATAACGAGATTTTCTTTGTCCAACACTAACAGGACAAGGCGATAGAGCAGTGAAGGCAGTTAAGGAAGGTGGCAGTGTTGTAGTTCTAACTGGGGCAGTCACGCCTCCAGGTTTCAGGTTTGTGGTCACTTCCAATGGAGAAATCTTGAAGAAACTAAATCCATTCCTGGAGAGCAGTAAGGTCAAGCCGCAGATAGACCCCAGTGGACCTTTTCCTTTTGACAAGGTAAAGGAAGCCTTCTCTTATCTCGAAAAGGGACATGCTACTGGAAAGGTTGTTATATATCCAATTCCATGTTCAGTAACTAAGTACATTTAGGCTTATCTTGAACATGAATATCAGAGGAAATAGGAAATTTGTATGTTTTGACGAATAATGATATGTGGGAACTGGGAATTCTGGTGCCTTGTCCGAAATCGCATCTTTCAGCTTTGAATTATTCGATAAAAAGTTTGAGCTTCTAAGGACAGCAGTAGTTTAAGTTCCTCGATCAGTGACTCTATGTAAATCACGAATCTAGTCTGCAATATTTTGACTCAAATATGTTGAAACAACAATTGGCTTATCTCGAAAATGTAGAAAACATCAAAACATTAACAGGTTACATATTTCACATCAGAAGACTGAAGTTCATTTCAAGGCAGTGAAGTTTCATAGCTTATTTTCATATACCGTCAGAAGAAGTTGTCTTGGTATTAAAACCTCAAGAGGCATAGGTTATTTTCGTACACTGTTAGAAGTTGTCTTGGTATTAAAACCCCAAGAGGCATAGAGTACAATGCCAAGTACCATACTATGATTAAACCAAACAGCATATGCTTTCGCAAACCAGCAGAGTCTAAAGAAACTTATTTCTGTCAGAGGTTACTTTGGACATCATTTACATCATAGGAACTGTAAAAGGTTGATCCATGACACGAATGGAGAAGGGAAACTTATATTGTTGAAGAAGGCGAGAGGCTGAAGTTGAGATCCCAAAGCTCAAAAGAACCCTTCACAAAGTCATAGTGTCCGCCCTTCAAAGAAAGGGTTTTGTTCACCACCGCATCTCTCACAAATCGGTACGTTAATAAGTTTCCAAGTGATATATTAACGGCCTCCTGTTAATTTGATTGCATACGAACATATAACTGAATAAGATTTTGATTTACAATAGACACAAACTGAAATCCAAAATGCCACACTGTTAGTTTCGAGTTACCTTCTCTAGCAACGTGCACTTTTCGTTGAAATCCAAATCGCCACACTCTGCTTGCACCTTGGCCTTGGCTGCCTTGCCGATTTTCACCCAATCTTCGATGAAATCACTGCAGCACGAACAAAACGTATTCCGAGCAATAAACTTCTCAGTACTCAAAATGAACTGATAAAAAGGGAAGTAATATAAAGTGCCTTTCTTCTCCTTTATTTAAATCATAGTCACAGAACACTAACCTTTGGGTACTACCATCATCAGGAATTGACATGAGTCCTTTTATCCCTCCACAACAGCTATGTCCAATAACCAATATATTCTCCACCTAACATAATTACAACGTCCCATGTAAGAAAAATGGAAAATAACAAACATCGGATGATGTCTAAATCATTAACATATTGGAATATCAGTTAATTTAGTTGAATAGAAATAGTAGGCTATAACAAGGCAAATGTAGTGGTTAATGATAGTCGACTTTGGAACTCGACTTTCTTAATAATAATAATAATAATAATCCTATAATAATAGACATTCAATGAAGGTATAGTGTCAGGTGGGGGACGTAGCTAAGTTGGGCAGTTGAAAAATGGGATAAAAGTGGGTATATGTAGGCATGTTGATTTTGATTCATTTTCTGATGTTACAATCCACTAATTTCTCTCCCACAACAAAGGAATCTGCTTTTTTAAAGAAATGGGTTGACCTGTAAAACTAAAGATGCAAATAAAAAAAGAAGAGGTTATTATAATCACCTTCAGATACAACACTGCATATTCAATGGCTGCTCCCATTCCAGAATACTTAGTCTGCCACAGATCAAGTCAATCAAATAATACAAACTAGAAAAAATATGCTTCCTCGCCTTTTGCGTTCAATTTTGCGTACAAAACTTATATAGTCATAACTATGAAATGTTACCGGGTCATATGGTGGAACCATGTTGGCAATGTTTCGGACCATAAAGGCCTCCCCGGGTTGAAAATTGAGGACGTGGGAGGGGCATACTCGGGAGTCAGAGCAAGCAAAGACCAAGAACTGCAAGTAAAGGGTACTAGTCAAAAATCAAAGTTTCTTGTACTTCCGTTTGCTCCCCTCCACCAAATTGAGAGTAATTCTAAGAAGACATATTTATTTTATATATGAACAAGTGACATGATTTAGTTGACCATTTTGTATTGGTTATTTATATACAAGTGGTGAATTTAAAAGCTCACAAACAACCAATACAAGATGTCTAATTAAGCATGTCACTTATTCATGTATGAACATATTTCCTTAAAATTAATGTTTATAATATGATGTACCTTAGGGCTCTGGCCTGTCTTAAGTTTCTCAAATAAATCAGTTTCCTTCCTGGAAATGCAAAGCAAAAATGAGGTTAAAGTATGGTTTTTCTTCTTCTTTTATTTTTTTTTTTTAAATTTTTGGGTAGACGAATCATCTAACGTTTCATTGTCAAGCATAAGGACTGGTCCCAGTTTTATTCCACATTAAATTATATAATCAAGTAGTGATGCTGAAATCTGAAAGAGTTGGCAAATAATTGAGCAAAAATGTTGGAAAAAAAGACATGCATTATTGCATTATCAAGAAATTGACTAGTTAGGACCATAAAATACGGCATTTGTTATGAAATTATCCAACGTATTTAGAACAAGATAATAAAGCAGGGAATAGTTAAAGAAAGGGCATATCCAAGAATCTGGCAACTTTGATGCCAAAAACAAGGTACAATGACACTCACAAAGTACACTAATACTTTTCATATTTACTACTATTTGTAACTTACTCATATTTCTCTTTCTTGAAAAACTCAAAACCTGATCGGATCTGCTCAACCGGGTCGAATCCCTTTTCGGCCGTACTCTCCAACTCTGCCGTCAACTGCTTTATTTTTGCTGCCGCAGCGCTCTCCAGCCCAGCTTTCTCACTACAAGAGGCCAGAGTGCCAATATCATCTTTTTACCGATAATTTTCGTCCATAAAACTACTTATTAGACCCTTTTACCGATAATTTTCGTCCATAAAACTACTTATTAGACCCATGAAAAATGAAAGGTTACACCCGTGAATGCTAAGGTAGTTACCAGTTAGGCCAGGTTTAGTATTCACCCTTTTTTTTTAAAGTCCCTTTTTTGTTTAAAATTAATTATTACATGAAAATGTTGACCTTAGAAGAACGTGTGGGGCCTACTCACACGTCATTTTCGTTATCAATGGGCCCCACTAATTGGATGACACGAGAAATGGTCACAGAAAACAGATCGGAAGAGCACACGTCTGACAGACCAATGATGTAAAGAGAACGGGTTAGCCGGAGATGAATCAGGGGACCCGATATGACAGAAAAGCCCATAAGCTTTTTGGAAATTCTCAAAGATTTCAAGAAGTAAGTGGCAAGACATAAGAGAGAAAAAGGGTAGAAAAGGAAATAAAAAGAAAACGGCACAGAAAGCATGAAGCACTCTACCTCAGAAGCTTGCTCAGACCTGCAATGGCTTCCTCGTATGTTTCATTCGCCATTTCCTCTTTCTGCAAAATTCACAGAAATTTTTGTAAAAAACAAATTCGATCCTTTGATCCTTTCATAACTCAAAACAAAACTTATCCAGAGTTTCAGAATCGTTATTCTCAATTGAGCCTACCAACAAATCACCGACAAATTCTTGCGATCCATTTCACATGAAAACAGCAAAACAGAAACCAAACTCGTTACATACTAAGATCATGAACATGCATACACATAAAGAAATGCAAATACTAATCTCAATACTATTTGATTCATTTTCTTGAATTTGATCGTGAAATCCCATATTATTATGTCCCGAGAACAGAAAAATTCTACGGAGAGAACTAATCATAATCGTCAATCGATGGATTTAATAATGAAATAACAGGATCAGAAAGCAAAACAGAAGACTGTAGCAGAAATATATGAGGAGGAGATGAATTTTTCAAGGAATTTGAACGAACCTCGGATGATAATTCACCGGATCACAGCTAATTGTCTTGAGAGAAAACTTGTCTGGAGTGGCAGTTCTATGGGGGTGAGGGGAGATGAGAATGGTTTATAAGAGAAAATTAATGGTTTGTCTATACTCTATATATGGATTATTGAAGGGATTAAATTAATTAATTATGACATACTTTGATTAAAATAAGGTAATGTTAAATTGAATATTCAAAGGCACTATGGGGGCAGTTGATGAGTTGGCTGTGATATTCTTCATCAATTTTTTAGGTAAAATAAAATTTCTTCATGCGCTAAAAGTATTAAGTAAGACTAAGGGTGATAACTCAGGTGGTAAATAGTAGCTTTTATTATGAGATTTTGGGTTTGAGCCTATACCCCTCCCCGACGTTCCCCACAATTATATCCAAAAAAAAAAAAAATAGTGTTGAGTAGGACCAAAGGTGATAACTCAAACAAGGGTGGATCTAAAATTTTTAATAATACGATTTGTAATAATAATGATTTAAAGAGGAACAATTCACTAGCGCTAAAATATAACTTCTTAAAATCCTTCTATATAAAATTTTAAAATTTTTTGGGGGCCATCTTTAGATCCATCTATGCCTCAAATTGTAAGTGCAAACTTTATACAATTGATATTTTGGATTTGAGTTTATACCCCTCCTTAGAGTTCTCTAATTGCATATAAAAAAAATGGTGCCGAGAAATTTGAAAAGAAATGTGCTTTTATTCTGTATTTAAGAAGGATGCGAGACAGGTTCTAAAACGATTGTACAGCTATTTTTAGTATTGTTTGGTCTTTAATCATGGTCTGAACATGGAAACTGGGAAGTCATAATAACAAATTTTTGGTGTGGGGAGAACATTAATTAATAGGTCAAAATCCATGTACTCTTTTGGAGCCTTCAATAGATTAGAAAGAAAGAAACTTTGGAAAAGTTAAAAACGACTTGTAACTAGTGTGAAAATTTTCCGACACTAAATAGTTATATACGGCTATTGAAATAGTTCAGGCTCCAAAAATAGAGCCTGATCGCTCATGTGACCCAAATCAAACAAAAGTAGCCCTAGGCTGATATATCTCTTTGAAAATTTCAAATAGTTATAACGCCATTCACTTACATTATCTTTTTAAATAGACTAATTGAAAATAATAATTCTTCCTCCAATTGACGTCCATGTCAATGGATGACACTAGAACGGGACGAGTAACTAGCCTACTAACTATAAAAATCTTTGTCCCATGATGATCTGTGTTGTCCACCTTCACAAGTCAATAAATTTTCACATCAGACCATCCTACAAATTGATAGCGTGTAGTGGAGTGGAAGTTCATTTCACAAGTGATGTCACTTGTAGTACATTATGCAAAGTTTTACAATTTGCTAGTGTATGAACATTTTCTATAGTATGACAATTAAAAGTACGACGAATAATGACCACGTATCTAGAAGGGCTCACACCTCGCTGAGATATTAGCTTTTAGAAGCTAATATCAACTTAACATAAGAGTAAGATTAATATAGGGGAAAAATCATGAGGAAAAACTTATTTCTAAATAATGTGTAGAAAAAAAACTGTAGGAAAACATCTAAATTGGACATATAGCATTATTTAATTAGATTGAATATGGTTGCATGACAAGCTCAATGGGGAGGGGAATAAAAACCAAAAAATAGGATTTTACAGCATCACATTTCCTACATTATTTGAGTTTTAGTTTTCCTCCAACATTAATTGTGCTCTAACCTCACTAAATACCTATGGTTTTTCAAAGAACCTAACAATAATGTAATTTGAACGGGACTAGAGACTAGTAATAATAAGGACAACTAAATCAATAAAGTATGTGCTTTACGAGATAAAAGAGCTGCAATTGAATCCAAATGGTTAATAGTTGTCTAAATTTTCTCGTATCAATAACAAATGTTTAGAGAATGTAGAAATTGAAACTATCGAGGTACCTTCGAATAGGATAGAGGTACGAAATTGATATCTCACAAGACCATGCCAATTGAATACAAATTGCTTTCTTTTAGCATTTTTACTTTATTTTAAGCTAGTCATTAATCAGATGAGTCACATTCAAATATGTAGTAGAATTTACAAATATTGACAACTCACTTTTACTTATTTTATTTTAATTTTTATTATTCCTGGTTTAAAGTATATATATTTAAAATGATGACAGGGCCAACACTATGTCATCTGACAAAATCTAAGTTGGCTTCTCAGACTCTTAATCTAGAGTTAGATCCCCTAAACCCCGTTATAATATCAAAGGAAAAAAAAATGATGAGGGGCATAAATGTCAACATCTTCAATTGTTTATGCACCGGCCATTTTCTCTAATAATACTAATAATAATAATTAATAAATAAAATAAAAACGATGATAATCCCTAAACCCACATGTTTGAACGAAGAACTGGTTTTATTTTAAACTTTTTAATGAGATATTGATGTATGGCTTTGTTGGGAGTTTCAATGTGTGGATGTCAACCCAAGAAGATAGTTGGCTCTTGCCCCTTACCAAATAGAACATGGGTTGAAACTTCATTAATTGCTAACTATTAATTATTCCTTTGTTAAAGAATAGAAACTACACTTCAATTATCTTAGACGCACAATATAGTTTAACTCGGTAGAACTCATCCTAATTCAGTCCATATTAAGCTCTATAAGGAACTCCAACAGTAGGCCCAAGCTCAGAAAAAACAGAGGCGGAGCCAGGTGTTATTAGTTGGATGAGTCGGAAGGGTGGGCTGTATAATATAGATAGTTAAATTACCTTTTATATATTTATTTATTTATTTATTTATTTACAAGTAAAAAGAAACTTTTTTCCCAATTTGGGGGCTCAGCCCCACCATGCCCCCTATCTACTCCAGTGAGGAAAGAAGAGGTTGGAGGACACATGAAATTAGAGAAGACAATTTAATTAGTGAACGCAGCAATCAGAGCCGTACAATTATGTCCAGTTTCATTCACACTAGACATCCAGTGGCACACTTGGCGTGTTTTAATTAAGCAATCCATATGTCAATTGTCGTACTATGGGACAATCCACGTGTAGATTGTTTAATCAGAACACGCTACAACAATTTTTGTTGGCATAATCCTATCAAATATATAGTGTTTGATCAAAATTACAGTTATTTCCCTATAAATTTCAATAACAGATTCAAGAAATGAAACAATCGATAGAAGATTCTGAGCATCTAAAAACTAAACTATAAGTGGGGGGATAAACAATTAATTATACAAGGTTGGACCCAATGATAATATCAAGGGATCATCACAACTGTTTATTCCAATAAATTACCAGTTTTCTGGGGCAAATTCAAAGGTGAATCTTGAATAATAAAATCTAAACCTGACTTTTCAAGTATTTAATTATCATTTTAGATTTCAATTATTTGTGACATTTCCAATTTAATTATTATTTCATTTCACAAGTTGCATAGTTAAATTAAATTAAGTTAAATGGGTTTTCAACTTTAGGGCCATATATCATCTATGAAAATTTTTTAACAAGAGCAAAAATGATCTTCCGCCATATATATAGCGAGAATGCGCGCACTTATTAAGAGACTATTAGGAAAACCTACACATAGTTGGCTCCCTTTATGTGGAGTTCACACAATTATCTCAATAATCTCTTACCAAGTGTGGCAA
>CAVNYN010280961.1:0-15823 GCA_963692815.1 Nyctanthes arbor-tristis | reverse complement strand
TATCTTCATATGATACCGCTCATCAGTACACCGATGCAGATGCCCAAAAGGCACGCTACCTCTTCATTCTTGTTCATTATCTAATCCCTTCCTTACCTCGCAAGTTTCCTGCTTTAATTCCATGTGCTTTTATGCAGTGGGTAAGCCATCGGAATCATCGTGGGAACATCTGTGGCGTGGATTTTATATGGCTCCTTAATCCTAACAGATACCGAAAATTACTGAAAACTAGTTGGAGCGAAGCAGTGTTTGCATTATTCAAGGTAAGAATCGTAAGATATTGTCTCTTAATAATTTTTTTTTTATTTTTTTTTATTTTTGAGCTGATACTATAATTTACATGATTGTGCAACATTGTATACTAGTGGTTTTAGATAACTTTCTTTACTAAAAAATGAGTTGATAAATATGATGGTAGAAATTTCTAAATTTTAATGAAAACCAGTTGGTAGCTGAATAGGGAGTTCGAGGTACATCTCTCTAGTGGCATTAAGCTTCTAATTAGTCAACTATTTGCCGTGCAGTATGGAAGTTGCAACATAGTTTACCTTCGGGATTTCCTAGACTATTTTGCTCATATTGTATGATGGTTGTCGTTTCTGTGACATCATTGCTTAAGCGATTAGCTAGGAAGGTTATACCTTTTGTTTAGATTTTCCAAGAGGTTGCTGGATTGGATCTGAATGGGTAATAAATTTGTTGAGTGAACTCAAGAAGCCTTGTTCGCTATAGATTGGAAGTGAGAGTTGCACAATTTAAATCATGAAGTTTTCTCTTCTTTTATACTGAAATGTAGTCCAATCTTCCTTATCGTGTTCTATGTATTCTTCCTTGCTTTTGATTATTTATTTACTTAATGATGATATGACATCCCCTTCATTGGTATAATTAACACTCAACACTTGCATCCTTCTATTTTCAGTATCAACTTCGAAGAGCCTTGTTGACAGAGGATGATGCATTTGCTTTTCTGAAGGCTGACAGTGAAGGCGATTACATTACTTTCTCCGGTTTCTGTGAAGCATTGCGGCAGGTTCGTGTACATTCTGTATTATATGTGCATCTAAATATTTTCTTGTATTGGATCTGGGTTAGGTTAGCAATGTGGAGACAAATAACCATATATGAGTATTTCGTATTCCCACAGCTTAATTTGATTGGCCACTGCCATGGGCTGAGTGTTGAAGAGACGAATGACTTGTGGGTGCAGGCAGACATTGACGGGAATGGTGTTCTTGATTATGACGAATTTAAGGTACGCTGAATCCAAGGGAAGCAAACATCTTTTTGAAGGCTTAACACATATTTTTCAATGCTAATATTTTTGTTTTTCTGCTCTTTTTATATAAATGGCATTACAGCAGCAAATATGGAATACGACGTGGTCAGATCAAAGAGATGAAATGAACAATGAGGATGAAGACAATCTAGTTAATGTAACAGAGCAAACTATAGGTTTCAATGTCAAGAATGCAGTTCTATTCCCTGCAGAAGTAGAGAAAGGAATGTGGCCAGAAGACTATTCGCTTTCTGATCATGCCCGTCTTACTGCTGTCTTTTTCGCCCGTAAAAATGTCATGTTCTCAAACAATATTATGACCAAGGGTTTGTCGCCGAAAGACTTGCTCACACGGGCTGTACCTCTTTGTCTTGGGAGATCAAGGTCTGTGAACCAAACATGCTTGAGTTATTGTTGTTGACCGTTATAGAAAGAGAATGGGCCTGAGAGAAGTAGAAAAAGAAGGGAGAAGGTGGTAAATTTTGTATATGTTTTTAAAGAAATAGTCAGTATAGTTTAAGGAAATAGTTAGTACATTGCAATTTCCATTGGCAATTTGGTGAAATTGTAAAACTCCTTTCTTTTTAATTTTGACAGTCATAATTGAAATATATAATTATTCTATGCAATTAGAATATTCTGTTCTGAAAATTAGTTCAATTATATGCATTTTGGGCACTGCTCTATTTCCACTGGCTGAGTTTTCTGTGGGGCAAGAGCATTTTCATTACAAAGGGATTTTCAATATAAAGGGAAATGGAGGGGAAAAATATAAAGGAAGAAAATACGGGTGAAAAAACTTAAAATGAGGGGCCAAATTTAGCCCCTCTTTTGGTGTTTATCCACCCCAAAATTTAGGTTTATAACTCCCCATAATTTTTTTTTTTTTTGGGGGTGGGGGGGGGGGGCTAAGTTTGGGTTTTTCACCCACAGTGGAAATGCTAAATGGCTGCAATATAATTTTAACATTTCACCTTATTATGCATTTCACCTTTTATTATGCATAACTACAGCTTTTGGAACTTGGTAATTTTAATTTCAAATTTCACGTTTTTTTTTGGTGTGTAATTTAACATTTTTAATTTGAGAAGTTTATAATAACTTTGAATTCTAATTGTTGAACTAAAAAGTTAGTGAATAAAAAATTGATAAACAATAAAAGGCATAATTTGGTTATATTGGAAAAAATCAACTCATTAGAATCTAGGGATGATGACAACGTGTTGGATTAATCTGCTCCGCAGTCTACCTAAAGCACGGTGGGATTGGCTGAATCAATATGTAGGTCAGGTGATGTGGGTCAAACTTTCGACTAGTCTATCATTCCATTTATATTTATATATATATATAAATATATATATATATATATAATTTTTTACTCATTTATTTCATATTTTTATTGCTTTTAATTAAATAGATCTTTGCCAGTGAACCAATCAGAGAACCTCTGGTTCATCACTCTCTACATGGTTATGAATAAAAAAAAATGTTCTATTAAAGCTGGCCCCATCAGGATCGAGGCAAATCAAGTGTTTTTGCCATCATTACATAAGAGTTGATTGTAATTAAAAATATATATATATACTAAAATTTAAAGTTTGTGAGTGACTTATTTATTTATATTCATCGTATACTATTTTTAAGCTTTATGAGAATTTAAAGGTATTATAATCTTTTGAAACAAAAAGATTATTGCACAAAAGCCAAAAAGGTGAGATTTCAGGTGCATAGCTAGCCCTTCTTTATGCAGGTTCCATTTAAGGTCCATTTGAAAGCTACTCTTGATATCATCATAGACATATATCCGTATGTGAAAACTCTTTACCCACAACCAGCAAACTATTGGGAGATGAAGCACCGTATAATCTCTGTTGAAATTTTTGAGGATGAACACCACAATTGATCCCTAATTGTGTCATTCTTGATATGCTTGAGGATTATACCATCTTTTCGCGATTCTTACCTTACATTTACAAACGCCAACTAGGTAGGCCCATTTTTATGGAGAAAATCACCTGGGAACACCTTGCTTACCTTATAGCCTTTGCTATTGATCGGGTGAAGCGATTGGGGTATAAGACAAACAGAGAAGAAGATATCAAATTCATTCAACGAGGGAAGTTAGCTGTAGTTCAATCAATTTATCTGATTTATTCAGTGTCTGCGAAGTTCTTGTTCGTATAGTTCAATCAATTTATCTGCTTTTGTGTATGTGTTGTTTGTTGTTTCTATGGTGTCATTTGTCCGCCTTTCTATTGGGTCGGGCCTTCCATTAGGCTTCAGTTAGTTGATGCTCTGGTAAGAGTTTCATTTAGTTGAAGGCCTTATGGACCTTTTGTTGTTCTTGGGCCTTTCGTCCTTTTGGTCTACTGGTTCAAGAGTTGGACCTAGACTATAATCTTCTTTTGTTCAAGGGGATATTACACAAATACAAATAAAACTTTTGCACTATTCACAAAAAGGTAGATATAGAATTGTTTTAAAAAATCAGATGGGATACAAAAGTCACAGTCACACTAAGTCACAACGGCCAGCGAGTCACAACAAGTCACAACCGCCGGACAGCAAATCATGACGAGTCACAATTGCCGAACAGTGAGTTACAACGTGTCACGACCGCCGGACAGTGAACCACGACGAGTGATAGACGTTTAATTATGTTATTTAATTCCTCCATATTAGTAGTTTATTATGTATTTTATTAGATTAGAATGATTAATTATGTTTGATTTGTTTATTTGTTGTAGGATTAAGGAAAAAACAAAAAAAGAATGAAATTTGGAGGCGGTTTGCAAGAATTATGGAGCTTAGGGCCGAGAATTCAAAGAACAAAACTTGAAGGGCCAAGAGAAAAAGAAAAAAAATAAATAACACATGCGGCCGCACAGATGGCATGTGCGGCCGCACAGGTGACCAGAAGGCAAGTCCCCCAGGAGCATGATCTGTGCGGGCACACATAAGACTAATGCGCCTGCACAGAACGTCAGAATGCAGGCAGAATTCGCAGCTCTTGCATGCAGACGCACATGAGTCTTATGAGGCAGCATACCTGTCCAGAATTTCCAGCCGAATTTTCATGCGACCGCATGGTTATTCTATGCTGCCCACCGACCCATACGCACACGAAGTTGATTTGTCCTTATTTCTTTAGAACTCTTTCTACCATAAAGCTTGAACACGATTTTTATTCTTTTCTGAGGGGTTTTTAGACCATATAAAAGGGGGTCTAGCCATACCTTCATACACCGCATACACACATTCATATACGTTATCTTATACATCGATTTACTTTATTTCTCTGAGATTATTGTTGAAGTTTAGTTAGGTTTTTGAGTTGAAGTTTTGGATTGAAGAATATTGGTGCAATAATTCTTTTTCTCCAGCTTTACATCAAAACCTGGTAATAGATTCTTACTCTTTTATGCTTAATTTTATCAATTACATGAGTAGCTAAACTTCTTTTCGTGGGACGAACGATGTAGCCCCGTTGTGAACTTTAGTTGTTTGTTTGTTGATTCAATGCTTAAAAGTTAGTTTCTAGTTAATTCTTTATCGTTGTTTTGTATGGCTTTCACTTATTTGGCGCGCGAATTTGTGATTGTTTATTGGTTTGTGTTGAACTCGAGAGAGGAATGCATGAATTAGATTATGCGATAAAGGACAATAATTTAGACAAGACAAAGAGATTTACTTGTAGTTATTGCGGTCACGTGAATTGAATTTCAGGGATATTTGCACGAGTTTCTTGTTATTTAAAGCACTTAAGAGGATTGTTAACGCGCTCACTTAGAGACATGTGAGGGAGTCTAATTGAGTAGGATTAACTAGTTTCGAGAGGGATAGTTGATTATTTACGTGAAACTCAATTGTTAACTAGGGTTGATTTTTGTTGAATCAATGAACGGGTAGTTAGGGGAATCAGTGATGGTGAAGTTGTGAGTCTCAAGTTCACATAAATCCTGAAGAAAACTTTTAAACATAATTTGTTCTTTTTTTAACTTGCTTAATTTTTACTTTTACTTATTTACTTGCTTTTAAAACAAAATCCAAATTTTGATTGTTTCAACTAGAGCGTGAGTTGAGTATTCAATACTTGAATCTTTCCTCGTGGGAACAACAACTCGGACTCATTGTCCATTATACTACTTGTTCGACCTGTACACTTACAGATTTCATACACATATATTACACGAACGAGTCACAACCACAGAATCACAACTGTGATTTACAACGGCCAAACAACAAATTACAACTGTCAGACAGTGAGTCACAATCGCTGAACGAGTCACAAATACACAAGTCACAACATGAGTCGCAACTCATTTTGATGAGTCAAAAAAAACACAAGTCACACTGAATCACATCAATCGCCGGTCACAACACAAACAATGTTATCATCACTACCATCGCCGTGATGCAACTACCACCCGTTGGCCACACCATAGCTGGAAATCAAATCGGGAAGCCTCAATTCATTAAAAATCCTAAAAAAATAAATTGATGAAAAACACTGTTCTTTTCCAATAGGAAAACCTTCAAAAGCCATTATTGCAAAGTTTGCTAATAAAAGGAAAACATTTTTTCCTTTTATTGTTACACATTTTTTTTTTTGTTAAACGTCCATTAGAAAGTAAATGTTCACTTAATTGTTGTATATGCTGAAAGCATCTTTGACAAGTGATTGTAAATTAAGGATAATGTGAATGAGAAAGATATAGAGAAAATGATCATTTTAACTCAAAAGAAGCACGAGAGTAAAAGAACGAAAAAGGTGAAAATGAAAAAAGAGGTAAAAATAATTTTTAAAAGAATAATGCTATGAAGCACCAATGGTGCTTGGTACCAGTCTACGTGGCAACTAATGTGGTATTAAATGATAAGATCGGAAGAGCGTAAATGCATGAATAAAAGACCCACTTGATTTGACTTATGATTCAATGCCACCTTGATATGGTGCCAATCACCAGTTGTGCTAAATAGCATTACTTTTTTTAAAATGATGATTAAGTAACAACGGAGTTTGTGAAGATGGAGATAGTGATTTTGGAATGAAATTGGGAAATACTCGTTAAAAATGAGATTAAGGCCCTTCTAAGGAAAAAAAAGGGAAAAAAGTGATGTGAAAATATAAGAAAATACACGACATAAGAGCATCTCTAATAGTCCCATATATTTGGGGATTCCTCCAAATTTGAGGGATAGTTTGCTCCAATAATCCCTTGTCCCTCCCTATGGGGGATACTATTCACCTCTCCTATATTTGGGGGAGGGTTAATAATTACAAAAAAGGTACTACGTTATTTACGAAAATGCCATTACTTTAATTAAAACAATGCCATTTCCGAATTAATTTCAATTTTTAACACTAAATTATTATAATTTTGAGTTCCAATTTTTTTGTGTTTTTATTAATACCATTTATTTATTTTTTGTAATTCAAATATTATATATTTTTAATTTTTATGAAATATCATTATTGTAATTAATGTTTAGAACAAGTGAAATTTTATTTAAAATGAGAACGCTACAAACACGACAAATTTAACAAATAACAAATTAAGTTCATTAATAACCACGACAAACCAACTAATTTAAGTGCTATGAGGCACGCAAGCATGCTAATAATACAAACACAACCACATAAGTCAACAGAAAACTTAAAAAACACATTGGGAAATTGATTCTACTTGGCAAACAAAGACCACAAATTTTAGTAATCCGGCAAATGTCCTGATGATCCGCCAAGATCTCTAAAGAACTGACTAAAGGATCTTGAACTACTCTGAGACCCTTCACCTTGACATCTGCGTCTCTTTTTAGTGATTTTAACATGTTCCTCTTCCAAGAATTTACACACATGGGGGTTTGCA
Organism: Nyctanthes arbor-tristis; assembly: GCA_963692815.1. NCBI lineage: Eukaryota > Viridiplantae > Streptophyta > Magnoliopsida > Lamiales > Oleaceae > Nyctanthes > Nyctanthes arbor-tristis. Next base: position 8,674 of record CAVNYN010280961.1, on the reverse strand, counting down.
GAGAATCGATTCCCTCTATAGAAAATCGATTCCCTCTGTGAATTTTGATCTTTCCATGTGCAAAGATTGAATTTCTCTCTGCAACGTTTTATTTTCCCTCAACAAAATTTGATTCTCTGAAAAGTTTGATTTTTCCACTATGCAAAGTTTGATTTTCTGAAAATTTTGATTTTTCCACTCTGCAAACTTTGAATTTCCCTTGATTACTGTTGTAAGAAAATGTTACTTTAACATTATAGATCGGAAGAGCGTCGTGTAGGACATGCACCACATACCACAAATTAGTATCACCTACCTACCATGCGTCATCAACTACAAACTTGTGTCACCTACCTACCATGTGCCACCTACCACAAACTTATCTTCTTCTATATAAGAATGGCATATTCCCCAATTTTACTATAACACCTACCTTTAGCATATAAGAAAAATGAACTTCAATTTTGAAGGTTCTTTTCTATATACCTTAATGATGAAAATGAAGGTGAACCACATATTTACAAATCGGTAATGAAAATGATTGATGTAGAAACAGAAGCGATTGTTCGTATGCAAAGAAATAATAATCTTCTCTTGGCGCATTAAGTTAACCAACAGTGAAATGTCATACCAAGGTGGAGAGGCTCAGTCTCGGGGCACGTTGTTATTAGCCGTAGGCGAGAAACTGTAGATAGCAACTTATTCAATGACTATTTTGCTGAATTTCCCCGATTTATCGAAGAGATGTTTCGGCGTCGATTTCGTATGTCTCGAAGTCTATTTATGCGAATAGTTCATGCCGTATAAGTTCATGACAATTACTTTACACAAAAGAGGGATGCAACAGGTAAGTTAGGTTTGTCCTCCCCTAAAAAAATGACTACTATATTTTGAGAACTAGCTTACAGTACAGCTACAGATGCGACTGATGAATACGTTAAAATTGGAGAATCTACTACAATTGAGAGTATGAAATGATTTTGTCGATCTATTAATAGAGATTTTTGGTCCCGAGTACCTTAGATCACTAAACCATCATGATATTACTAGACTACTCTATATTGGTGAACAACAGGGCTTTCCCGAAATGTTAGGTAGCTTAGATTGTATTCACTGGAAGTGGAAAAATTGTTTAACTGATTGGGCAGGACAGTATACAGGTCATAGCGGAATCCCGACTATTATCTTAGAGCCAATAGTTGATTTTGATCTATGGATATGGCATGCTCACTTTGGGTTACCTGGATCAAATAATGACACAAGTTATTGCTTAGCTGACAGTATATACCCAAAGTGGTCGACTATTGTGCAAACAATTCATGATCCATGTGGTCCAAAAAAGAAACTATTTGCCACTAAACAAGAAAGTTGTCGGAAAGATGTAGAACGTGCCTTTGGAGTTTTGCAATCAATGTTTGCAATTGTAGCATGACATGCATGATTTTGGGACAAACGTGTATTAAAAAATATAATGACAGCGTGCATTATCTTGCATAACATGATTATCGAGAATGAATGTGACCTTGATGCCCAATCCAAGAGTGTAGGGAAGCTCCAGCACCGGAGGTTGAGATGACGAATGATGAAGAATATTGGTTCCAAAGGTTTCTTGAGCGTCATGACCAAACTAGGGATATCACAGTGCACTATGCACTATGTGATGCCTTAATTGAACATACGTGGGAGCAATATAATAATTGTGAAAATTAAGTTTGTATTTGTTAACATGTCGGCTTCAGTATTTGTCATTATCAATGTATCGTTATTAATGTTAATTAAATCCTGCATTTATTTTGCTAAGTTATTTAGTAATTTAGATTTTCTTTTCTTCTCAACGGTATTCTTTTTTTTTGGTTCATTTCGAGATATAAATTATTAAGCTTAACTAATTATAATTATTATAGAAATTAAGTATAGTTTTAACTGAATAAAAATATTATTCATATTCTTATTTAATTAAAATAAATAGAAAATAAAAAGAAAATAGATTCCCCTAAATATAGGGGAAACCATTGGAGAGCCAATGGTTTCCCCTATATTTGGGGAAGGGTTTTCCCCTATATTTAGGGAAAGCCCCTTGGGGATTCTCTAAGTGTTCTTTCGTTCCCCCTTTTCAGTACCGTTATCGAGATGGAAATCTATATTGGAGATTATATGAGTTTTCAAGATATTTGAAATTTGCTAAAAGAGGAATTCCTCTTTCGTTGTGGTGCATTGTGGGGCTTAATGGTACAACGCGAGGTGTATACGTGGCCAAAGGTCATTAAAAGTTAAAAGAATTAGACTCTCATTCATTTGGGCCACGAAGAGTGGCAAGTTGTCAGTGCTTATCTTTTCTTTGAGGCTATTGCTGCCATTTTCTAATTTTGTATTCGCTGCCCCGTAAGCGACCGTAAGTGATATTTATTACCCTTTTCGTCTTACAAATATCAAGAGTATCGCCAATGCATACTACTCTCTCCCTCTCTAAAAATGTACTAGTACTATATGTATGACACTATATAGTGTGACATTCCAATTCTTTTAATTATCCATTCCACGAAGTCGATTAAAAATATAAGGATCAAATTTAATGTGCATACAAAATTTAGGATTAAAGTGAAAACAAGAATTTTGTAAAAAAAAAAAAAAAGTTTTCCAGAATTTTCGGGAGACTGGCTGGGCCAAGTGATTCATATATATATATGTGTGTGTGTGTGTGTGTGTGTGTGTGTGTGTGTATAAACCAAAACAAAAGCAAAAAACAAGACAAAAGCAAAAGAAAGAAAACAAAAGGAAAACAAAAGAACTGTCACTGCCTCTGCCGAATTCGTGGGAAGAAAAAAAAAGGGGGGGGAGAAGTTGGAAGAATCTTGGGAAGGGACTACAAAGAACAAGTAAGTGTTTAGTTCTAAGGTTTTGGACTAACATAAATTAAGAAAATAAGATTTATGGAAATTTTAGGAACATTTAATATTAGGTTATGATTTTATTTAATATATGTTCTAAATGCATCAAATAGTTATTTGATAATGAAAAATGAGATTCTTGTTGTTATTATAGGGATTATGGTAGCTAGGATAGAGATGAAGTTTATATGGATGAAATTTTAGATAGAGTATGTAAATTGAAACTTTTCATATAAGTTAGTGTTATGGTTACCATGATAATTTAGAAAGTGGGTGGAGTTAAGGATGAATGTAAGAAGTAAATGACTTAAGATTTAGTAGTAAATGTGGAAATTTAATTAAGACTAAGAACTAGTGTTTAAAGATTTAGGATTAATGCTACGTGTTATTTTAGTAGGCATTAAATCAATATTTGGTTATGAAATTTAATTTCTTGGGGTTATATTAAGAAATTATGGTGGCTAGCTAGTACTAAGATGAAATTTTAAGTGAAGAAATAAGTTGAAGTTTATATATAAGTTGGTATTATGATTTAATAGCATAATATCATAGTAGTTGAGGGATCTAATGAAGTTTAGAATGACTACGTAAGTAATGAATGTCATAATATTTAATGGCAAATGCGAAAATTGTTAAAGACCAAGTGTTAGTGTTAAAAGGTGAATAATTAGTGTTATTTTAGTGGATAATTAAGACTTTAACATATGATATTATTACAATTTGTTTTAGACGAGGATAAAATCTAAGATAATTATAAAAGAAAATAAATGAGAATGAGTATAAGTAGAAAAGTTGTAGTCTAAAAGAAAACTCATATTGACACCCTTAATTGGACTAGAAATGTGGGGCAGGTAGTTTAAAAGAAATAAAGGAAATGAAGTTAACAAAAGTTGAAAAAAGAGTAAAGGAAATGGATTATTAATTAAATTACTCATGTTTTATTTCAGGAGACACGGAAGAAATTGCAAGGGCCTATCAACCCAACTAAATCACATATATATAGCCAGTGAGTGGAATTTCTCTTATCCCTTGGAAATTAATTTACAATGCTTTGATTTTTATCTATGATGTCGTGAAGTTATGACAAGTGTTTTTATGAAATTTTCTTTAAGAATTTTCAGTGCATTCGAGAAATTATAAACTTAATGTATTGTTTAAGAACTTCAAAGATATGGTGTATTTGACATGCAAATGTTGAATGATTTGAAAACTCCCCCAAGTCTTCCTATGCCATGAATGTGCCGCCTACGGACGAAGGGGCCTATATGGCTCAAGCTGACTAAATGAACGCCGCCCAGGCGAAGGGGCCTATGTGCTAGCTATGGCTCAAGCTGTTCATTGTGCCGCCTAGGGCGAAGGGGTCATAAGGTACCTATGGCCCAAGCTGGTGTCTACGCGCGTATGACTTGATATCATGATTATGTGATGTAGGATACACTTTTGGGGTGAATTTCGTGATGATCTTGAAATGAAATGAATTTCATGATATTTCTATCGTTGTAACGATTTATAAATAAAGATGATTTACTTATGATTTGCTTGGGTGAATATAATAATGATAAAGATGGTCTTGTTTAAAAATATGAAGGTTTCTAAATATTCCACTCACTCGGCGTTAAAGCTCATGAAAATATTTTTCAATGTTTTCGCTTCCAGGTATTAACTGAAGTTTGAGCAACACTTGGAATCTATTCTGGAGATGAGCCTTTTGCCTAGGTCGGCATGATCAACTAGAAATGTAACAAGGAACTGCATCTTGATGTGGTGAAATACATTTTGATATGTAGACATGCTTACGTATATTAAGAAGAAAAGAATAAGTCTAATACACTTTTGAACTTACATCTTTATGTAGAATTTGTTTGGTTATTATACATATTGGCTTGGTGTGTTGCGGCGGTTGGTTGGGGTTTTGAATTGTGTTGCAGTATGGGTTGGTGCAGTTTTTGTCATGCAGGGTGGTTTATTCATAAAATAGGAGAGATGCTGCCAAAATTTTTAGGAAATTTAACAAGAAAACGAGCCTAGGCGGTAAATTCTAACTTCTAGTTAGAATTTATCGTCGGCACACGCCAAATTTTTAGTATAGTACAGATACTAGAGGTGGGGCGTGTCAATTTGGTATTAGAGCACAGTTTAGAGTCTATAATTGTATTATTCTTGCATTTTGATCTTCTACATATTATGAATATGTCATAGGTGATCATGCCACGACGAGGAAGGGCTCGCAGCCTACCAGAATTGTTGCATCAAACTCCAGTTATACCGGAAGGGAGCAATATAGGAGAGGCTGGACGAGTAGAAGACTCAGTTCACCAGCCTCGTGAACCTATTAGACCTGTAAACATGAATCAAGCTGAACCTGTTGTTCTTTTCCCTGTTGATTCCTATAAGCTAAGTAAAGAATTCAGTATTGAAAGAGCAATGAAGTTAGGGGCAAAACCTTTTACGGGCACAGCAGATGCCTCTGTTGCCGAGGTATGGATTGTAAAACTTCGACGTATCTTTGATGTGATGGGCTGCCCAGATAATGTGAAACTACGTCTGGCCACCTTTTTGCTAGAAGAAGGGGCATATGACTGGTGGAAATCGGTATTGTGTAAGTATCCAGATTAGTCTCAAGTGACTTGACAAATATTCGAAGATGCTTTCTATGAGACGTATTATACTATTTCCTTCCGAGATGCCAAGCAAGAGGAATTCCTAAAATTAGTGCAAGGCTCAAAGACTGTTGCAGAATATCAGAAGACATTTGTAGAGCTTTCTAAGTATGCAAAGATCTTGATCCAAGATAAAGTTACTAAATGCAAAATATTTGAAAGAGGGCTTAGAGAAGAAATCAGGACAGCCGTGACAGTATATGAATGTTAGAACTTTGGAAAATTAGTGGAAGCAGCAATGAGGGTAGAGAAAGTCTCTCTGAACGGCAGGGTTTACAAGAGCAATCCAAAGCCAAAAGTGGAAACAGTCAGACCTGGTCTGGGTCTCGCGGAGGTAAACCATCAAAAGGAGATAAACGATTCTATCCAGGTGTTTCTACTTCAGGCAGCTTTAAGCAAAAATCCCATGGTGCTTCACGTGTGCTCTTCCGATCTGGGCTCAGTACAGCAGCCTCAGCTTCAAAATCAGTCACGTGGATCTTTTTCAGTATGAGGAGACAGTTCTACTGATAGTAGATGCCCTTAGTGTCAAACATGTGGGAAATTCCATTAAGGGGAATGCTTACAAGGGACTGGAGTATGTTATTATTGTGGGCAAGTAGGGCATTTAAAGCGAGATTGTCCACTCCTTACTGAAGAAAGTGGTGCTACTCCCAGGACTTTTCCTCAGCAGAGTTTTGGCAGTGAGAAAACAAATCAGAGTCAAAGAAACATTACGGCTGAGGGTTTAGGCACAGAAAAACGCACACAGTCAAATGTTGGTAGTAGCACTAGCACTAAACAGAAAGGACAGCCAGGACGTCCAAAGGCGCAAGCTAGAGTTTTTGCACTGACACAACAAGCCGCCCAGGAGTCCCCAGACGTTGTTATGGGTATGTTATCTCTTTTTGATAAAGATGCTTGTGTTTTAATTGACCCTAGAGCTACACATTCTTTTATTTCTTCTGCATTTGCTAAACATACGAACATGAAACATGATCCTTTAGATAGTCACTTAGTAATAACCACTCCAGTCGGGGATTTACTTTTAGCCAGCACAGTACATCGAGAGTGTAGCATTAACGTGAATGGCCATGAGCTAAAAGTTGATCTGATTCCCCTTCCTATTCACGATTTTGATATTATACTGGGCATGGATTTCTTAGCTGCAAATCATGCTTCAGTTGACTGTTTTCGTAAAGAAGTGGTATTCAGACGACTGGGGAAACCAGAAATTGTTTTTGTTGGACAACGCAGGATTCTTCCTTCTTGTGTGATATCTGCTATTACAGCGAGAAAATTACTCAAGAAGGGATGTGAAGCATATTTGACTAGTATAATAGACACGAATATCAGTATATTGAAATTTGAGGATATTCCTGTGGTACGAGAATTTCCAGATGTGTTTCCAGATGAGCTTCCAGGCCTGCCTCCAGATCGAGAGATTGAATTTACTATTGAGGTGATTCCAGGTACATCACCTATTGCACATCAACCATACAGAATGTCACCATCAGAGTTAAAGGAATTGAAAACCCAGCTGCAAGAACTGATTGATAGAGGTTTTATTAGGCCAAGTTCATCCCCTTGGGGAGCACCAGTTTTATTAGTGAAAAAGAAAGATGGTACTCTAAGGCTATGCATAGACTACCGACAACTCAACAAGATAACCATCCGAAATAAATATCCTTTACCTCGTATTGATAGCTGTTTGATCAACTCAGGGGAGCAGCGATATTTTCAAAAATTGATTTGCGATCTGGGTATCATCAAATCAAGATTAAGGAAGCTGATGTGCCAAAAACTGCTTTTAGAACACGGTACGGCCATTATGAATTTCTTGTGATGCCTTTTGGACTGATGAATGCTCCAGCTGCATTTATAGACATGATGAACAGAATATTTCATCCATATTTAGATAAATTTGTGATCGTGCTTATCGATGATATTTTGGTGTATTCTCAGAATAAGGATGAACATGCTGAGCATCTTAGGGTTGTGCTACAGACACTGCGTGAAAAGAAGCTTTATGCTAAATTTAGCAAATGTGAATTCTGGCTTGATAAAGTTATGTTTCTCGGCCACGTGGTTTCAGCACAGGGTATTTATGTGGATCCTCAGAAAACAAATGCAATTATCAAATGGGAAAGACCTACAAACGTGACAGAAGTAAGGAGTTTCCTCGGTTTGGCAGGGTATTACTGTCGCTTTGTAGAAGGATTTTCGAAGATTGCCTTACCTCTAACTAGTTTGACAAGAAAGAATGCAAAATTTCAGTGGACCAAAAACTATGAAAAGAGCTTCCAAGAACTGAAACAAAGGCTAGTCTCAGCCCCTGTACTGGCACTTCCAACCCCAGGTGAAGAATTTGTGATTTATAGCGATGCTTCACGACAAGGTCTTGGGTGTGTTTTGATGCAGAATGGCAGAGTTATAGCGTATGCTTCTCGCCAATTAAAGAAACATAAATTGAATTATCCAACACATGATCTTGAGCTGGCAGCAATCGTGTTTGCATTAAAAATTTGGAGGCACTATTTGTATGGCGAAAAATGTCAAATCTTCACTGATCACAAAAGCTTAAAATATATCTTTGATCAGAAAGAATTAAATTTGAGGCAAAGGAGATGGCTAGAGCTGATAAAAGATCATGAATGCACAATTAATTATCATCCTGGAAAGGCTAATGCGGTAGCAGATGCACTTAGTAGGAAGATTTCTAGTACAAAAACTCAATCTAATAAAATTTGCGCTGCTTTGATTTGTGAGTTGCAAGCTTCACAAGCTCAGCTATCTATAAACAATACGGGAGCATTGTTGGCTAACTTTCAAGTGAGGCCTACTCTGATCGACAAAGTAAAGGAAGCTCAGACTCAAGATTAGGTCTTAAATAAATTGAAGGAAGAAGTTACGAAGGGTGTACGTACAGAATTTTGCATCAGAGATGATATGGCACTTACCATGGGGAATAGATTATGTGTTCCTGCCATTCCAGATTTGAAAAAGGAGATTTTAGAAGAAGCACACAGCTCAACTTATGCCATGCATCCGGGTAGTACTAAAATGTATCATACTTTGAAGGAATATTATTGGTGGCCAGGAATGAAGAAAGAAATAGCTGAGTTTGTATCCAGATGCATCATTTGCCAACAAGTGAAGCCAGATCGT
>CAVNYN010280960.1:0-45663 GCA_963692815.1 Nyctanthes arbor-tristis | reverse complement strand
CTACACGACGCTCTTCCGATCTCCCTGAAGCGTGTTGTTTATGAGTCTTAGTGCCCTGAGGTCTTTGATAATGCTTGGTGCTTGATGATTGAGGAGTATGATTTACACGATAATGGCTGGTTACCTCGGCTTTATAGAGAAAGAGCTATGTGGGTTCCATGTTTCTTGAACACCACTTTTGGGCTGGCATGTCAACAACTCAACGGAGTGAAAGTATGAATGCATTTTTCGACGGTTACATCACCAGAAAATCTTCATTGAAGCAGTTTGTCGAACAGTATGAACGGGCTGTAAAAAGCAGAGTTGAGAAAGAGATTCAGGCTGACTTCAAATCTACTAATCAAACGGTTCCATGTGCAACGAGATTTCCGTGGGAGAGAAAGTGTCAGCAAGTATACACAAACGATAAATTCAAGGAGTTCGAAAAGGAGTTAACAGAAGTGATGTATTGTGAGGTATGTTTGAATGCTGATGGATTTGGTAGGAGTGCATACACAGTGGAGGATCTAGTTTTCTTAGATGGCGGGGGTAGAAAGATTGTTATATATAATGTTGCATATGACAGTGAAAGATGTGAATTCACATGTAGTTGTCACATGTTCGAGTTTATGGGAATTGTTTGCAGGCGTGTCAGTGCTGTCTTCTATCAGAATCATATGGATGTCATCCCAGAAAAATACATCTTGCGAAGATGGAGGAAAGACATTACACGCCAGCACACTCTGGTTGTTGTTGGTGCTGATGGTTGGCTTAGGACACCTGAGCAAGAGAGGTATGACAAGCTGTGCAAGACATTTGCCAAGATTGCCGAAAAGATTGTTCCCTCTGAAGCTGAAACTGCTAGGATGATAGGCTGGATGGAAGCTCGTTTGAGTCAGTTGTCGCTGTCACATGTTCGATTAAGTGGTGGGGACATTTTTCACAGTGAATTTAGTGCCATTCCATTACTGCAATACGGTGAAGCATCAAATGTTGCAAGTTCTAGTCCAATTCTTGATCCGATTTGTGTGCGGTGCAAAAGAGCCCCTAGGAAGCTCCGGTTGAAGGGGGTGTTGGAGAGAAATGCGAAAAGAACAAAGGTTTGACATGTTAAAGTAGTATTTTTTGGTGTTAGTATTATACATCAGGTATACTTATGATTGCTATATGTAGGGCACTTCGAGGAGGAAGAAGAATGATCCCACTGACAAAGCAAAGAAAATGCCTCCAACTGCTCCATTACAGCCTTAACACCAAGATTGCTAATAGGCGGATGGAATTTATTTTTATTCTAGTTTATGTAATTTAATTCGCTATGGTATCTATGTAACTAACAGAGTGAACAGTTTTCAAGCTGATGGAATCCATACCATATATTTGTTTCAATTTTTTTACAGCTTTTCAGCTATATTGTCTTAAATTTTGTAATGACCTGCTTCAAGATTCAACTTTGACGTCAAGGTCATTTCACAATATTGTGTCATGTTCCTTGATAATCCTGTGGCAAGAAAGATACTAGCAACAAATTGAGAAAGAGATTGTCTTGCAATGCTCAAGCATTTTTTATTCTGTGCAAGAGTAAATCAAATTCATTCAATGCAAATATTACATGATGGAAATAGCAATCTTAAGCAAATACACAACATAGGAAACTAGAATACATAAGGGAAATTAAAACCAAATAAACTACACCTTTCTAAGTTCATAATAAAAGACATATTTACACAATTACATAGAAGAATACGATTTATTTCAATCATGATACAACACAATTCTTCTGCAATTAGCCCATAATTCTTCTACCATTAGCCCATGCGCATTCTGCAGATGGATCAGAAATTTTATTGGCCTTTTCATGCAAAATCAATAATGGTAGAGTCACCTGGAGATTTGTAATAAGAATAACACATTGTTAGTTCATACTCTCCAAAACATAGATGCTTTGAACCAAACTCTAGAACTAATGTAATGATTTCAGTTTAGCGTCGTCAACGTTAGAATGTTGATAATTTGGAATAGTATTAAAAGCCTCAAAATGCAGACAAGAGGTTGAGGTTGTCTAGCAAGCAATTGACATTTTATTGTTCTTACCCTCTTACTTACTCTGTGATCTTGTTAGCGTGTATTCTCCTCTCCTACCGACTATGTGATCTTGTTTTTACTCTACGCATCAATTAATTTCACAATCGAGATCTTTGTTAACTATAATATGTTCACTCTCAATAGCCAAACATCATCCATAAACAAATTCATCCATCCTCATTTCTTAAATGAAGAAAATGATACATGAGAGAACAAAACACTACAATAAACCAATTGAGATAGATAATTGTAAATGTTGGCAAAAAATAACACATTTATCTACAAAAAAGCCACTTCTAAAGTTTTAGTTTATATTAAAAAGTATTGATTTCAAGTGAAACTGGAAAACCTCAAATGCACAGTCAGACTTGAGCACCGCCAAATCTAAAAATTATCCATTAGAAATTCAAGAAAATTATTCATATATAATTGATTTTCATATGCAATCTAAAATTCAGAATAAAATGAGAACTTGTACTCACAAAATGAAGGGGTTGGAACAAGAATGCGGCAACCAATCTCATCCTCCGGCATCCTCCGATCCCAGCTTTCAATCAATAGATTCCGGCGCAACTTCCAGTGACAGAAATAATAATTTCTTGTGCGCGTTCTCCATACCCAGGCGGATCTTGGACAGGGTAAAGACAATGATGAGTTGGATTTGAATTTTTTGGCACCGGTCGCCAGAGAAAGAGGGAGTTAGCTATGGCCATTGTAGGTTTCCTTTCCTACAACGTCTGGTATTCAATTAGATGTTGAATTAAAAAATTGTGAAAAGACATATATGCCCCAGCAAGTAACCAGGTAAGTAGACAACCAAGGGAAAGTAGCCTTTCCCAATTATAAATTCTCTTTATAAATTGAAAATTTAAAGACCTTCAAAGCATATATTAATAAAAAATGCTACCTAGCGTACCCCAGCCCACTGGGAAAGGAAAATGGAAAAATCTATTCCATGTGGTAGATGATTTATGGTTCTGCAGAATTAAACTCTTCAAACGTTCTTTTTGTGTAATAAAGGCTCCACTTCATGGAACGGAAGTATTTATGTCATTCTGAAGTAGAAAATATCACTTTTTCATTCAAGAAGATGAAAGAACATGCTCTTCGTTTGATCTCAGTGGATGCAGGAAAGGAAGCTATTGACTTCAGTACAATAAGTTCGTTTAGGACGATTTTTGAAAGGTTAAATTCAACTTTAGAGATCGACAAGTTTGTTTAGCTTGTTTGGATGCTTTCCGAAAGTTTTCTAAGTATTAGATTTTGGAGAAAGTTGGCATGAGATGAACTTTCGTGGACGTCCAGCTAGAAATTAGAAGTTGAAACTATTCCAAAGACCATATAGTCTGTAGAGAGGGGATTACATCCTTTTCATGCCATAGGATGCTTAGCTCCGGAGAAAAATCCACTGAAATTAACAGCTCATATAATGAAATAAACCTAAAGTTCTAAACAATAAATCCATTAAGAATCCCATTTTTGGGGCCATTCATAACACTTATTGCATTCTTATTATTACAAGTTATTCGAACTTGACTTGGAAATTAGAAAAAAAGCTATATATCAGTTAACCAGTCAACGAAAACATTAGTTACGACACATCTCGTTTTTGCATCGGAACATCATGAGATATCACTTGGTTATGATCTCCAAGAGTACAGTAACTGAGCACTTTAGCAAAGTACCTTTGTCCCATTATTTTCCCAATCATCATTCTTCTTTGAACCAATATTCTCCTGAACTAGTCTGTTTTAGAATTCTTGTTTGAAACCAGTGGGACATTCTTGATTATTAGTCGGCAAAATGTCTGTTCTATTGATCCAAATACCAAGATATAAAGCCACAAAATGGTCTACAAAAACCCACAAAAATCATTACTTCCATCTAGGAAAAAAGCAAGAAATTGGTACAGTAGATCAAGACTATGATCTCTTTCTGCCATGTTCCAAGTCTAACATTTCCCCATTCAAGCAATCATGATTTGACCATGAAGTCATGAGTCACAAAACTGAGAAAAATGTAAAATTGATTCAATGATTCTCTTCTATGCCATGCATTGAACTGTACAGGAATCTTTTCCTGGGGAAAAAAAAAAAAAAGAGATATCCTTTTCCAGAAATTTGAACAAAACCAGTAAAAAGTTGTAATTGACTTTATCCTTTATGAAATCCATCCTTTACCGTTAGCATGAATGATGAGTCTTTGGCCATTAAGGAGGAAGAATACACAAAGTAAAAAAAGCACACACAAAATATAAATTAAAAAAAAAAAAAAGATTTGCTAATGAAATGACATGAAATTTTGTACTTTGTTATAGCATGCCCCGAAAGAAATATAAACAAATCCCAATTAACTACCTAAAGTTTATATTAGTTATTAATTAAAGTAGAACGCGAAGATCTGAACATTTTCAATTTTTACTTATGTATAGAAAGTATCATAAGCAAACATGAAATTTGTTTTATGCAATGGCTTGTCCTATTCGTTGGATTGGATTAGCTTACTTCATGTTCTGTTATGTGTGTAAATGGATTTGCACTAATCTCTATTTCATTAACAATAACGTTAATTGATGCAAATAAAATACATGAAAGAAATCTTAGCAGCCCCCTTGCTTTAATAATATAGTTAAAAGAAATATGTTCCGACTCAAGAATTTATAAGAAACCCATTACAAATCTATCGAGAATTCTTGTATTGTACATATTAATGTCATTAGGCCAATCTAAGTTCTAAAATTGTCTGCAATATATTTTCTTTTTCATAGTGAATATTATTCTTGTTATTGGAAGGGACATGTATATATATTGAATTTGCAAGTGTTCATAAATACCTGCTCTTATCAACTACAGCTGATCTACTGGGATTGATCTAGCTTCTGATCAATGCCGGTTGAGACGGGGTCCCCACGAGGGCGGGCACACACAGTGAATGTGTAACTGTGTGTATATTATGGGTGGGGTGGGGTGGTTCTTGAAGAGCTCGAATCTCAAGCAGTGGTCAGCAGTATAAAAGAGTAAATGTAGGAGGACCACATTTGGGTGTCCAATGTCCATGCAAGCCAAAATTACTAGTAAATATTTCTCACAAATACATAAAGTTTATTTGTGGTTGGGTCGAAGGCTGTCGTCGCGAAATTTTTATATGTAAACACGTGACATGGGATTCTTGCTTGTGGTTAAAAGTGCCTCATATTTGGTCTAACCAGAATTTTTTGGGGTTAACCCCCCACACATTGTGAAAGAGGGTGATGCAAAGGTAAACAATTCCTCTTAATGTGTGTTTGTGTGTATATATAGAATATATGCATGTGGATATATATATATATATGTGTGTGTGTGTGTGTGTGTATATATATATATATAGAGAGAGAGAGAGAGAGAGAGAGAGAAGAAAAAGGACTTGAATTTTGTGTTGCCCCAAGACCCAAGTGTAAGAAAGGGGAAGAATTGAATATATAATTAAGCATGCATATGATCCTTCCTTTACATCGCATGGTTGCAAGCTTTTCTCTCAAAATTTCAAGATTCAAAATCAGTATCCTAAGCCCCTTTTTTAATGTTCATATGGGTATGCGGTTTAAACTTCCATTTTTCGTCACTTGAGGTTGTCACTCATCAACCTATTATGTCATTTATCAGGTACTTGATGTTGTGTGGTCTCACTTTATTAGAGTCAATCTGACTTTCAATAGTTTCAACTAGTAACATTTTTTTTTAATTAATCCAAATGTACACTAGATAAATATTATATATGTTTAGCTACACATATAATTTTCTCACATCCCTCTCATGTTGGTTCATATCAATTAGTTGGTAAAATAACCTAACAACATGTTGATAGGAGCGCCAAATGATTGATAATGATTCGTACAAATTGATATATTTTGTTCATGATCAAAAGATTTCTGTGGGTGATAGCTTAAATCGTAAGAGCACCGTTTAATTAGCAAGATTAAGATTTTGGGTTCGAGTCTACCCCTCTCTAAAGTTTCTCAAATTGTAGCGGGAAAAAAAAAAGATTTCTTGGGTTCTTAATTACCATAATCAAAATCTGCATAATTAAAATTAAAAATCTATATATATATATATATATATATATATATATAAGGAATTAAATATGCAGTTTCTTTAAACCGTAGTTTTCACGCAAAAAAATTGTTATTAGGGTCTAATTCGACATTTTATTTTCTACTGCGGTTATTCGTGTGGTATTCTGGATTTTTCACTTTTTTTTTTTGATTTTTTATTCTCTTTTGTTTTATCTATTTTTCTAGCCTTATCAATTTAATAACTAATAGATAATTATTATCATTTAACTGCTTAAATTATAGAAAATTTGATTATCTAATTATCTGGCTGATGGATAAGTCTCCATGTGCTTGAAATTTATTGTTACAATTAATATAGCTAAAGATATTTATCGTTAAAGTTAATTAAAAATTATAATCATAACTTTTTCTTGATTTTTCTTGGTATGAATATTAATAATTATTATGACTACTTCTCCTAAAAGAAAAAAATATAACTACTTTTTACGTATTATTGATTTATTTATATCATCTTCATTTATCTGAATTTATTGGTTTTGAATCAAAAAATATTTTTAGAGTACAAAACACCCCCCAAGTAACAATTATTTCGTACCATGCCATTTATCTAAATTAGTTTAAAAATGTAAAATGATATTTATTTACTTTAACAATAACAATGTAAAGAATATTTATTCCTTATTGAGTAACATAACCTTATAAAATTTCACCATTAAAAAAACTTATAATATTTCATATTATTTATTTTTTAAATAATTTATTGTGTATTCTTCCCGTGAAAGGCACATATGAGAATCTGGTTAATTATAATGCCAATATTTGAATGAAATCTCTAATCACATATCGAATTATTAACCTCCAAAAAAAAAAATAATAAATATCAGAATTTATAAATGGAGATTCATAAATTTAATTTGCAATGAACCCAAGGATTTGGTCCCTTGTTTCCCAACTTGTATCCATGTTTGAAGATAAGTTACGCGGCTAGAAAATAGTTTTACATATTCAATCAAGTCTTTTGAAGATATTTTTATAAGCGTATACATAAGTTAAAAAATGCAAATCGATAACTTAAGGCACCCTACTGTGTTTCCACACCTCTTAATTGTATTCAATTCTCCTCCCCTACAATCTCTCCGGTGATATTAAAAAAAAAAAAGCAAGTCATAACTTCAAATTAAAAAAAAAAAAGGAAGTTAATATTATTAACTAATAGTTTGAAAATCGTGTTCTGACTTTATCATTAAAACACTGAACAAATGTTACTAATGTGATTAGGTAGATAAAGACAAAAAGTTAATAAAGATAGCACTCCACCTTATAAATGAAACTGAAATCTTTTCTACATAGTAGTAATTATTTATAGTTGAAATTTGGAAAGAAAATTTCATTAAGTGCTTGTAATTTTAAATATCTTGTTATTCGAAATTGGTTCTTTTTCTCGCTGAACTACACATTCATAAATAAACTCTTATTCCGACATTCTAAATACCATTCTTGTTTAATGTACGAGTTCCATTAAAGATGTCATGTTATCGTAAATGAACCTTATGAATTAATTACACTATAACTTAAGATTACTAGTACTAACAATATTTACAATCTCACGAGATATTAATTAAAAATAAAAAGTATAACTCTTTCGCATATTTACTAGGGGATTTTTTTTGCTTGTCACTTATATGAACTAGTTAGAACGATAGAGTTCAACAAAATATATCAGCATAGAGGAGAAGATAAAAAGAAAGAGGTCACAAAAGATAGGGACCAAAATGGAAACTGAACTTACCCTTGGGTACATTTTGCAAATATAAACAATTAAGCGTAATCTTTTGATCTCGTTAATCTCATAATAATAATTACATTATCTCGCAGTCTTTCGCTCCCTTAATTACTTTCCAACGTAATCAATATTGACTAATGACCACTGTAATTTTCCTAATTCAACAAGGGCATTTATGTCATTTCAGCTGGTTCAACCCCCCCCCCCCCAAATTTCAATAGAAAAATCAGTTTTCTCCCCTTCTTTTTTATATGACGAGGGGATGCGTGTATTTCGAACTCAAGATCTTACGTATGAAACTTAAGTATCAAACTAATGCTACACAATTTAAACAACTATTTCTCCCATTCTAAAAAGCAATATTTTCTACTTTTATTTCATGATGACATAGCCGAATTAAAAATAAACATCAGCCGCGTCCCTGTTAACACATATCTCTTCCCTATTCCACCGCGTCGAAAAATTTGCTTCCATCATGGAACCAATTTTTTGTTCTAAAACAGAAAATTTTTAATTTTTTCTTCCCAAAAAAAGTCGAATTGTAAATTATTTTTAATATTTTCTATATTTATTTTGCAATTAATTAAAATTTAAGAGTCTTCTCTTTTTCTGAATTCCTTTTACCCTAAAGACAAATGTTGATTTCCTACATAAAGCTCCACCCTTTAGTTCATCCACACCGCCCCCTCTCTCTCTCTAAAACCTCGCAGTCTCTTCCTTCTCTCAACAATGACGGAACGATAATGCAAAAATCTTGACATGCAGAAAAATCCCAGAAAAAATCCTTGCTTGTGAGATTTTGATAAGTTCCATTTCACATTTTTGAAGGTGATTTTCTGATGGACTGCGGTAAAAGTTTTGGCTGTGCGGCATCGGACCTTCTCTGCAATGAGGAAACCAAAAGCTTGTGCTTTGGAGATGACGATCCTCTCAATGGCGTCAGCTGTCAAACTGATGACGTTCATAAAGGTACAAGCTTTGGCAATGGCGGGCCGGATTCTGAGCCATTTGTTCATTTGCCAAGCCTTAGCGACGAGGACGTTGGGTTGATGGTTGAGATAGAAACAGAGCACCTGCCGAGAAATGATTATCTCAGTAGATTGAGGACTGGGGATTTGCATATGAGTGTGAGAAGAGGGGCTGTTGATTGGATGTTTAAGGTAAAGGGATTGTTCTTTTGATTTTGATTTTGATTTCAATTTCAATTTCTTTCTTGATTATTTGTTTTAATTTAAATCGATCAAATGGGGTTTTGATTTTCTTCCTCTTTCTTGGATCAAACTGATTTTTCAGAAATCTTTTCTATTTTTTTTGCTTCTGCATTTTATACCATTGACCAACATTTGCTGCAGGTCTGGTTTTCAACTCTCTGATTTTCTCATCGATTTTCAAACTGGTTTCATCCCTCATTAATGAGTCCTTATTCATCACTAAAAAGTAAAAACTGGGTGGAAAATGGAGTGCTCATTGGATTTGCTGTATTTATATTCTCCTCCATTCATTTAATGGCTTCTTGGGCATTTAAAAATAGAATTCTAATTATCCTTTCAATGCGTCCTTCGTGATTTTGGGCATTATGTTCAGCATATATTTTATAAAAGCTTCTTCTTTTCTTCAATGACAATGTGGATTATTGACTTATGATACTTGAACTTTGCAGGCTTACTCTCACTACAGATTTGGAGCACTTTGCCTGTGTCTGGCTATCAATTACTTGGATAGATTTCTGTCTGTCTATAACCTGCCTGTGAGTTCATTAGAATGCCTAATTGATTCTCTTTTCTTTTCAATGCCATTTAGTTTTATATCATTAAATTCTTCTTGTTTCCACCATTGATTTCTCACAAATTTTTCCTTTATGTTGGCAGAAAGGGAAGGCATGGGCGTTTCAGTTGTTAGCAGTAGCCTGTTTATCAATTGCAGCCAAGATGGAGGAAATTGAAATTCCTTCCACTGTGGATTTACAGGTGAAATTAACATATGATTGATTGATATGCTCACTCAAACTGGTATTGGCCTTTGAATGAGTTTAATTAATTGGGTGCAATGGAACAGGTGGGCGAACCAAAATTCATGTTTGAAGGTAAAACGATACGAAGAATGGAGCTATTAGTGTTGAGCATCTTGAAATGGAGAATGCAAGCTTATACTCCGTTCAACTTCATCGATCATTTCTTTAGAAAGATGATGAAGGACGGTGAATTCCCATCAGGGCCATTGATTACCAGTTCAATTCAACTCATCTTAAGTACAATCAGAGGTGGTCTCCTTTTTACTGAATGAATACAATCAATGTATTATTACTGATCCCAACTCTCTGTCAAGTGATTGATTCCAGTATTTGGTTGGGAAATTGAATGTAGGTATTGACTTCTTGGAATTCAGGCCATCTGAAATTGCTGCAGCTGTAGCAATGTATGTTTCCGGAGGGGATACACAAGCAATAGACATTGATAAGACACTGTCTCGTTTCATTAGGGTAGAGAAGGTAATTTATGTTTGTCCCCACTTCAATAAAATCTCAGACAAGACAAACATTTTCCCTCTTGCTTGCAGCCATTATTATTATCAACAACTTAAAAACTTTTAGCAACTTGTTTGATCTTGTGTAAAAAATTCGCAACATTTTTACTCATTCTGTGGGGATTTTTGCAGGGGAGAGTGAAGAAGTGTCTTGAGCTGATTCAAGACTTGACATCAATCAGTGGGACTTTTACTAGCATTACTACAAGCATGGGTATTGGCACTGTTTCATCGACGATGGCTGTGCCGCAGAGTCCGAACGGGGTGTTGGAGGCAGCATGCTTCAGCTATAAAAGTGATGAGAGAACAGTTGGGTCATACCCAAATTCTTCAAATACCAGTCCAGACACTAAAAGGAGAAAATTGGACTAAATGTGAATAAATTTCTTCATACCTCAAATGAGAGTCAAAATATCAGTTTTGGTGAAATGGGAGAGAGCTCTGGTACGGTTCCAAAAAGTGCCTTTGATAAACAAACAAGTAGTAGAGAGAGAAAGAGAGAGAGGAAGAGGTTTTTCTTGCATTGATGAACATGAAAAGGAGACATCACAAGTTGTCAATTTTCCATAGCTTTATATATAGTTTGGGTGGATAAAAAGACAAACTTTTCAAGGAGGGTTGTGATTTGAGATGGAAAATAGACAAAGAAGATAAGGCTAAAAATGAAAATGAAAATGAAAAAGAAAAATGGAAAAACCCAACCTCTAAGCTCTTAGTATATTTGCTTATTTAATCAAATTCCTGGTGATGGCATGTATCCTTTCATTAGAGTAAACATAAAAAAGTTATTATTATTACTAAATAAAAATGCCCAAGTTCTCCCATTCAATAAAAGCTTTCTTGCTAATGTACATATGACAATTATCTACTTACGTTAGAGTATTTGCTTGATCATCTACTTACAATTACGATCTAACGTAAAGTTATTTGAGTATGTGACACATATATTATACTAAATGGATACAGTTATTCTAGCAGTAGACAATAAGAAAATATCCAGTACTTTAGGAGTACCATAATAGACTAATCCAAACCAATAGAAACTCATACATGAGTTTAAGAGTCTAAAAGATGGAACATAAAAATTCACATGTAAATTCTTTATTGGCTTGGAGCACTTAGAGTGCCTATGTGCAAAAATATCTCCTCTTTTTATCATTTGTATTTGTGTCTAAAATACAATTTGTTTTTTTTTTGGTTTCGATAAAAAAAAATACATTTTTTTGGGACTAAAATGACCCTTAACAAATCTTAAAATGACTGCCAACCAAGTATCAAAGAGAGAGATTTACAAGGAAATACAATTTATGGCTTTTATCTTTCTCCATATTTAGACCAACGAAGTTGAAATCTGGGGGCAGCAAGGAAAAAAAGAAGAAAAGTTAATGAAGCGGCCAAGTGGGGGAAATTATATTCCCACCATGAAAATTGTTCACACCATATTTTTGTATTTACTAAATTAATCATAATTTAATTGATGTTAATAACCATAACCTTTAATTATTTTTTTCTTTATACACCACGCATCATTGAATTTCGACCGAAGTACACCACTGTCACCACCCTTCCACACTAGTTTACCACCATTTCTTTTTTCTTTGCACACCACCTTCACGCTGTTTCAATTTAACCATCTTTCTCTATCCCCTTTGTCACCGCCATTTCAATTTCAACACGCTAAGAAAAAAAAAATAGTACATTAAAACAACCATGGGTACATTGGGTAGTATCAAGAAAGTTGATAGTCATCACAGTCAAGAAAGAATAGCTAAATTTCAAAAAATCGATTGTATCTCGAATCAAATGTATCCCTCCAATAAAAAAAAATACCCAAGATTTCAGCACAATAAAAAAAGTCAAATAGTGGAGAAAGAAAATTAAACAAAAGAAATACTCCCTCGTCCCAATTATATAGTCTACTTTGCTAGTTCACATGGATTAAGAATTGTATTGAAAATATATATTTTACAATCCGTGTTTCTAATTTACTCTTATTTAATGAGTAGAATTTAAAATTGATAATTTTAACTAAGTATTAAATGAGGGTAAATTAGTAAAAATAATATAATTTTAGACTTTTTAATAAAGAAAATAGACTCTATAATTGGGACAGAGGGAATAATAAATATATATTACTATATTTTCTCAAGAAAATAAATTTATATATGTATTATTATTCCATTACTTCAGGAAATTGGATTTTGTTCCTGAATTTTTATTTCTATTTTTTTTTAATTTCTAACTACAAAACCCATTATATAATTAGTGGCGTATTTAAAATATGAGATACTTGACAATACATGATTGACTGTGGGCATTTTTCACAATGTCATCTGTGGGCATTTGAAATTTTATGATTTCCCAATTATACAAATTTAAACTTAAAATCCGAAATGGCTTTACGACCACTTTTCAGTCAAATTGGTTGAACGGGTGTGATTTCAGAAATATTTATTTTATAACAATTAAATAGTGTTACCATGACGAACTATAGATACATCTAAAATTGGAAAATGCTATTTGTAGTAAAGTTTTTACAAAACCTTTTTGTAAAATATAGGATGACTTTTTGTAAATTGGATTCTAGTCAATTTGTTCAGGTTTGCCGACCTTCTCTTTTTCATTTTTTTTTTTTTTAATTTTTAGTATCAATCTCTCAGACTAACGGGATCCGAATCACCCTACTCAATTATTGTACTGTTGAGGTTTTGATGATGGGTACAAAATTAGGTAGTACAATTGAATTGATTTGATGAGTTGGGATGTGATTCACACCTTTATTCTAGGATTAGTAAGTATTAGCACAATATTGTACATACAAAAATTTACAAATTTTATAACACAAAACTAAACATTGAAGTTGTCAAGTTGCCTGGACTTTAAATTGAATGGATAGACAGCTTATTCCACACAAGTATTTAAAAACACATAAAATGTACTTCGTATTCTAAGCACCCATTAGAGCATTCACATTGGTAGTGCTAAAATTAACTATCCACATAAACAAAAAGTAGAGTTTTTAGTTATTATTAAAAGACACCTAAGCAAGTTAAATTTAACTATTAATTTGTATCATATTGGTGATTTTAAATAACAATGTTAAATTTAATCATTAATTCAATAGTCAAATAATGGACCAATCTCAATTTAATTAAAATAAAAAAAGAAGGAATAATACTATATAAAATGTTAAGTTTATTGTTAACTTTAACAATAAAACTAGCAACTTGTTAAATTAAATGCTTTTAGCAACTACTTTAACACTACCAATGTATATTGTTTTTTGAGTTGTTAACTAACAACCTACTTTAACACTACTAATGAGGCACAAGTGTTGGAAAGAGTTGCAGCGAATAATAAATGACTGCATTTCAGAGCATCAGTGTGAAAAGGAATATTTTTTAACCATGAATCAGCCAAACAAGAATAATACTTTTAACATCATTCTTTCTTTAGTAGAGAAGAGAAAAAGGGCAAAAAGAAAAATATGTAAATCTTTTTTTCTTTTCAATAATAGATATTCTAGTTCAATTAAAAAATTTTTTTTGGGTCATGTGCATCAAAGGTCCCCAAATTCTGCATTCATTTTCACTTTCGTCTCTAAACATTAAATTCTAGATGAATAGGTCCCCCAACCTTTGTGAAATTTTCAATTTCGTCCAATTACATATATTTAACTATTAAAATATTAAGGTCCGTTTGACAACAGTTTAAATGGAGTACTATTATTATAATTGAAATTTAATTTTAAATTCACGTCACGTGAGAATACAGAGAAATTACATCTAATAGTAGGTTAGCTCAGATATATTATATGGTATTCATGGTGTCTAATATATTATGTGACAAGCTCACATCGAACCTATTAGGCAGTGTTCAATGAGGGCTTGCCACATAATTCATTGGACACCACAGAAGAACTACACCCCATGACTATGGCAAGACAAGAGTAATTTTGTTCACCCACTCACTGTGGTGGGTGAACCAAACTGTAGACAAGAGAGCAAAACTTATAGTGTAGGTCACGTCAGAAGTGGGCGGTGTAACTCTATCCACAGTGAGTGAGTGAACCAAACTGTAGACAAGAGAGCAAAACTTGAGTTTGGTCATCGGCTATAAAATGGTATTTTTCTCGAACAAAAAGTGGAACACATTAT
The DNA here is from genome assembly GCA_963692815.1 of Nyctanthes arbor-tristis. Lineage (NCBI taxonomy): Eukaryota > Viridiplantae > Streptophyta > Magnoliopsida > Lamiales > Oleaceae > Nyctanthes > Nyctanthes arbor-tristis. The sequence goes on along the minus strand of CAVNYN010280960.1, from coordinate 31,088 downwards.
GGTCTGCTAAATGGTCAAAAACTGAAAACAAAAATATATTGGCAAACGTAGGCAGGCAGGCCCCAACTGCTCTCTGCTAAATGGGATCCTAATAACATGACACCCAGACACAACACAAGGCAAAGAGTTGGATTATAATCTAATATGTGACGTCATTTTATTAGTTGTTTTTTGTAAAAAGTAAATAATGCGGTTTGACTTTACTTTTTGACTTTTTGAAAAAAGTGAAACCAATGTAATGATATCATGTGACAGATTATAATCCAGATTATAATCTATGTGAGTTGTCAAATACATTGTAATTTTCTTATTATTATGTATATATTAATTAATATGGAAGTGATGAAAACGGAAGAGGAGAGAAACAAGTGCGTCTTGACACATTTCTATTACTATTATTTCTTAGCATTTTCAGTGTCCTGTCACCTGTTCATCTCACCTGCAACTTCCATTCCTTTCCTCTATTTCTTTATTATTGTACTGCCACTCCATGGTTTTGTGTCGTGTGTTTTCTTTTCAAATTATTATTAATTTAAAAATAAGTTATTTTGTTAATTTTGTACAATAGTAATTCTACATACTACATTTATACAAAGAGCTGTGCTATTTGCTAATTTTCTAAGGAACCACCCAGAGGCTAATGAGGTGTTTGCATTCAAGTGAGGTATAAACATCTCATTGGCTCCTAAGCTCCATAAGGAACCCAGAGCTGGGTTTCTTAGAAACACTCATGCTATTTGAACAAAAATACATACAAAAATTTTAAAAAAACTGACACATAGCACAATTCTGTTTTTCAACACATTACATCATTTTTACATCAACACTAACCACATAAGACGTATGTCAATTCTATCACTCTTTTTGTCTAACTAGAATTATTTTTATACAAAAAGGAGAAAAAAAAACTTGCACAAAGTTACACAGTACAGTGTCCCATGTAGATTAGCGATGCTTCCAAAGTTTGTTGTGTGTATGTTTTGTAAGTTTTTTTTTTTAAATGTATATATCGCAATGTTCTTTGTACAATATCGGATATTTATCCAAAACGTTCACCCGTCAGACATCAAGCAGGTCCTCGGATATTTATAGGTAGTTTGCACTGTCTATTTCAAAGATAGTGGCATTCGAATTTGATGAAAATGATTGGTCTAGTATGGTACCATATGCTACTAGGCATTTGACACCACTTCTAAAATTAAATCAATAAAAAATAAATCAATAAAAAATAAACAACCACCCTACCTATTATTGAGTGAGGCTCATGCCCACGCCAATGGTTGGCGGCACAAAAGTGACAACTAGAGCTAGAACAGATTACTCGATTTGGTTTGTTTTCTACTTTTCCAAGAGGAAATTGCACAAAATGTCCATTTTTTGGAGACATACAAATAAGTTCAATTGCCATAACATTGCACAAATGTCGCTTTTATGCTGATTTTCTTTTAAATTTATATTTTAAATATTGCAATTGAAGTCTGAAAATGTTCATATACTAAAATGGTGTCGCTACGACGGCAGAAATATAATATGACATAATACCAAATGTTGATATGAGTTAAAAAGTGTGTGATAATATGTTGATACTATAATGCATCACTGTTTGATACGTGAGTGTGCCTACTTGAAGTCAACTACGTTTATGTACTCCACCTTACCCACAATTCAACCCTAATTTCACCATCACCAAGAGGGAGACCCACCAGCAAAATGAGTTCACACGGCCACGAATCCCTACAACTAGTGGAGAGAAATCCACTCCCACCCTCCAGGTGACCACCACCAGCTGGTGGTCGTGAAAGGTAAGAGTTTGAACTGGGATTGGCCCATGGGTCTGTGGTAGCATACACTAATTAGTACGATCTACTCCTAATATTTTATATTTCTACATGCATCATCTTTAACTTCTAGAAACTGATATTTTTAACTCTCAATTCTCACATTTTAAGCGCTATCTATCGCTTTTTACTGAAATACACTAAATACCCTCCAATTTTTAATTAACATAAGAAGAAATAAATAAATGAACAAACATATCAATATTAGCGATAATTTTCTAGACCCATTTTGGTACCATAATGGCACCTGATGGCATGAATGCACACCACACAAATACATGAATCACGTAGCGTGTATATATACAGCCACATGGCATATATATTGTTACTTGAGACATATAATTTTCATAAATATTGAATTTTTTTCTTCAATTTTTATTTTATTTGACTTTTAACATGAAATCAAATCATGTTATTATTGTGTTTTAATTAAATTTTTAGTTAGCAACTACAGGATATTATAGTCAATTTTATTTTAAAAGGGTAGATAGTGCCAAAACGTAAGAATTGACGGTAAAAATTTCAGTTTCTAAAAGTTTAGGATGAAAAATACGAGACATTAAAGGTTGGAGTTAAATAGTGCCAATTAACCCATAGATAAAGAAGATAGGAGTTTGATGGTAATTTTCACTTGAGAATTGTAAAAATCTAGTTGGAAAGAAGATAAGACTTCTGCAGTTAAAAATGTAATTGAAATTGACATATATTTATCCAACCGTACCTGAAGTCTTGAAGTTCCATTTTTTGTAACTTGTATCTTTAATACATGGCCCTACTTCTTGTATCATGTCAAAACCCACGAAACATTTCCATCACATTTGTTGCATGCAATCAAGGGCGGAGCCAGCCATCGATATTGAAGTGTACCGAAAATATAAATTAATACTAATTTGTATATTAAATTTTTTTTTACAATTATTTATATAATCAAAAAATACATTTTTGTCAAAATGGTCTGTGCCGAGACAATGGGTGGCCACCCCTTCCCTATGCCCCAGCATGCAACTGAATAGATACATCCCTCTCCCTAATAAATATATGCGTAGAGTAAAAAACTTCACGATTTGGTGTTCTAACAAAGAACAATGATTTTTCAAAAAATTTTCAAGTACTAGACGTTATGGCACCAGACATAATGTGATATCATACTAACTGCTAGTGCAATTTGTAAGATAGTGGCGTGCTCAGTCAATGGCTGATATATAATACTACATCATTGTTGGTGCTTGAATCCTACTAATAATTTGCTCCAAAAATGACACATGACTTTGGCCTAGAACGTTTCGGCAGGTATGTTGAGCTAAAGGGGTTGGATTATTGAATCCCGCATTCCTCAGGGAAGGATGTTGCAAGTACCACTATAATATCAGCAGTATGATGTGGACTAATAAAATATCAATATTATACTCTTTGCCATCACACTTTCCCTCCTCATTTCACCATCTCATCCGTTAGTAACATAGTAGTACCAATAAATGGTTTTAGAAACTTAATTGCACGTACATGTAAAAAGAAAGGATCGGACAGTAACACCGGTGACTTTGACCGATGGTTACCTTATATATACCAATCCATTCACTGTCCAAAAAGTTTTCCATCCTCAAACGGTGAGGAGAAGAATCTGAAAACCAGCTCAACACCTGCACACTAGCAGAAAGGGTACTGAAAGACGGTTGCATGAAGAGTCTTTTCCCACAGAGCAGCATATCCAAAATTGTAATCTCTTTACATTTTCAATTGTCCCTCTCCCTTTTATCTACTGTACCAAGGACACCCCAGTGGAGTCACTGTCTCCCCATGTTTGGTTTGGTTTGGTTGTTGAGATCAACAAATACCAATCAATATACAGTACTACCCTACATAATATTAACCCCGACCCTCCCTATCATCACTCTAGACCCCAAATAAACTGATCCATGGGTATAACTAATAGAATTTTGTTCACTACAATTATCATATTCATTCATGTATGGATAGCATAATGGGGAGCCGAGCTCACAATCCCCAGATTCAGGCTCGCACAAGCTGTCAAGCTTGAGTTCTATGAGACAAGCCACCCTTGAAGCAGGCTGCTATCCCTATATTGAGGCAAATTAGTTTTAAGAAATTTGCATGCAGGAGTGAGTGAGAAATAAAGAATCAGCCCCCATTAATCTGGTAATAGTTAATAGGCAAGAGGACAGATTATGAAACTGTGGGGGGTATTCTCTATTTAATTGAGGCTTCCCACGAGGCACAGCTATACTTAAAGCCCATCGGAAGCTAAGTACAAAAGAATGTATGAAATTATTAATTATGGTACCATATGTTAGCTGACTGGTCAGGGGTGAAATTTTTAATCGAATACGAACAGAGAAGCATGTGGTTCCGACAATTGTTGCTTTGAGGTACTTGTACTCCCGGAAACTTCAAAAAAAAAAAAAAAATTAATAATAATAATAATAGACGGCAATTAGGTCTTGCAAGTACAAGAACTCCTATCACTCCCTACTGCATCCTGCAACAGAGGGCATTGCCATAGCAAAAATACTGTTTTAAGTGTACTTAACAGTATTTCAAAAACAAGACAATTCATACAGAAAAATGAATAAATAATTCTCACATGCTATATGCATAACTACATTATTATACAAATACCTATTCTGAAATAAATAAATAATAAATAATGGTTTCTGTTTCTGATAAAGCATACTTTCCGTACCTGTAATTCAATAATTTTGGGGTAGTGATATTTTGACGTTGATCTTTATTGACGTGACATTAAATAATACTGCCGAAAAGTCTGTATATCATTGTCATATCAAGTAGAGATTCATCTCTAGTAGAAATGATAGCATTATTCAATGTTTTTTCACATGTTCAACGCTGTCAAATTCCAAAATGCAACAATAGCGTACTGTTAACCAGTTGAAGAAAGCCTACAAATATCTTGATGAATGTGAACTCTCAGTCACTTGTAGAAAATTTTGAAGCAGATACCAACTGGTAAACTTGAAAACAGAATTAAAACTGTGACTAGCTTTGTCCAGTCAACACAACTGCAAAAGAACTATTGCCTAGTCATATCTACAACACAACTGCAAAAGAACTATTGCCTAGTCATATCTAACACGCACATTTGGTAGGGAGAGTCACATATCACTACTAGGATGGTATTTTGGGTGGGGGTGAAGAAGAAGAAGAAGAAGAATATTAACTGTGATACAATATAGCGGATCATTCAGAAACTTGTATATCAAAGGTATCTATATTTCACGGAAGTAACATTTATTTATGCAGGAAATGTAATACATGATGGTATTCCTTCAAGACGATGCCGTAAAATAATTTTCTTTGGCAGAAACTAGTTTTACATAGAAACTAGGAATTATTGAGTTAAATTATACCTTTCAGCAATAACAATTCGATTCTCAGTGTTTTAGAGATCTTATTGCTCATTTTGAATGCTGTACACCTCAAAAATGGGTGAGAAATTGAATAATAATTGGATGTAAACAGACAAACCCAGATTTCTTCTGAAGCTAGCAATTCTTCCTCTCTAATCTACAATAAGGGTTCTTGAGAATAAGTTATATCACCTTCTCCTTATACGAAATCTGGTTGCCCAGTCGATGTCAAGCAACGATGCCACATGCGGCTGTTGGGGTCGAGAAGCTTGGGCTGGGCGATGACTTCAGGAATTGGAAAATAGACATAGTGAGTATTGCATATCCCCACTGTGATACCACTATATCCAGCAAATGCCCCATGGACCTGCCAAAAGTTTGTGAATGTTGGGAAATATAAGCCAAAATTGACTTTAACTAAGTATAAACCAACGGATTAATATAGCTTGAGGGGCTCCTGGAAAAAATAGCTATGATACGATTTGTTAATTTTTTATCTCCGTTTCAATCAAATTTTAAATGTCTAGAACTGCAAGTTAGAGAAAGGTTATAACTCGTGCAACAGCATGAGATAGATTATAATCCGTAATGTAGACACGAATGCATGCAGAAGAGACTTACAGCATTTTGCCCAAGAACAGTGCAGAGAATTCCATCTGATGCATTTGCTCGGCATGCACGGATCATGTATGTTGGGTCAATGTACTTCACATCAGCAGGAAATCCGATCCCTTTGAAGAACTTTTTCGTCTGCACAAAGTAATTCCAAACGAATTAGTAACAGAGTATAGGTGCAACAAGCCAGTGACCTATCTAAAATCATGAGTGTAGTTAACAATAATGTAAGCATCAAAATGCATCAATAAAGAACCGAAACTTTTGTACTTAAGTGGGGGTTGTCCTATAAATATGTAAAATAGAAAACTCTACATAAACTGCCTAAAAACCTATTATTTAATTTAACAATGGTGGCTTAGTAGAAAGATAAGATCAAAGCGAACCTCTTGTTGTATATGGACACCGATATCACCTAGTATGATGTTTCCTGATGCATCAGTGGCATTGACTTTCTCGAGAAAATCCTGAAAAAGAGAGAGAGAAAAAAAAGGTTTGTTGGGGGGGGGGGGAAGAGATGTTTTCCATTTAGCGAAAATACTAAAAAGTAGTGCCCCTACTTCAATTTGAGATTAAGCAGATATTGATTGTAATTAACTAGGTATATTACTAGAACATTAGGAATTCTAAGTTTGAAAATAATAGCTTTATCATGATTTTCTTTCAAAAACCTTGTGTCCAGTTAAAGAATTTAATATACTCAGCTAGAGAAAGATTTGACATTTCTGAAAATAAGAAGGCAGCATAAATTGTTGAGTTTTGAATGCTACAGCTAGGAAGATTCAGAATTAACTTTTTGCACATAATAAGGTTTTATAATAAAAAACAGTCACCACTTCACGGGACCTGAAAGGAAGAACATGATCTCACTTACCTGCCCAGCTCCCTCTGCAACACAAACCACAGCAGATCCCTTTGTCTCGAGAAGATACTTCAGATGATTCAAGACACCATGAGGTCCATGTAGATTAAAAGGCACCTGCCGGATGCCAGTTTCTTGTGTCAGTAAGAAGGCTCACAGGATTTTATATCGTTGTACTGTTTAAAATTGAAGATTAAATCAGTACTTCAGGGATCAAACATATATCAATTTGTCCGCTTGCCAGGGATGCCTGCATAGCTATGAATCCACTACTACGACCCATCAACTTTACAATTCCAATACCACGATAAGCACTATGTGCCTGTAAAAGAAGCAAAAAATAATTTTTCATTGCACGCATTTGTAGGATAATGTTTTCATGTATAAAACTGATAAACAGAGAACTTAGGAAAATCAACAGAATAAATGGTGATCAATGATACAACTTTTAAGCATCAGCATCAACAATGTTAATACCTCAATGTATGCAGAGTTAATTGCTCTTTGTGCTTCTTCCACAGCAGTGTCAAAACCAAAAGTCTTATCCATAAGCAGAATGTCATTGTCTATGGTTTTTGGCACACCAACTACAGCTATCCTTAACCGTCTTTTCACGCACTGGATAGCAAACACAAACAGGTGAAGGAATACTGTTAAAGGTCAGCAGAGTAGAAGTTGCAAGCAGTTAACCTTGAGAACCTTGCTGTCTAGAACTTTATAAAGCAAACCTCAGCCTAAACTATTGATTTTTCAAAGTGTTGCTTGCTTTTTTTCATTCCTAGTACATTCTTAACTGTTTCAATACATGCAGATTCTTAGTGGATAAGGGGATGGGGGGAATTTGCAGAAGATTACTAAGAGATACTTAAACACTTGCATTTCACATCAAAGGATTGAGTACAACAAATATCGAATGCGAAAATAAGAGGAGTTCCAGTTTGAGCATAAAGACCATAGCAAGACAACCTCTTCATGTATTGCATTAGCCCCAGCATGTGTTCCATTACCACCCAGCACAAAGAGCATGTTAATCCCTCTTTCCTGAAATCACTGATTGCCATATCAAACACACAAATTGACAAACCAATTTTGTTTGGCAAAACAAGAGAAAAATGATAGTATTTATTATTACCTCCATACTGTCCACAATTTCAGTAACGGTGGGCCCTCCACGTGAGACTCCTAACAAGCTTCCACCAGAGAGATGGACGTTTTGGACCACTTTCCTGGATAACTGATAGGCACAGAGAGTAAAAAATCAGACATGCAATGGCAGAAATATTTTCCTGCAACTTCATTCAAATTGAAGTTAAGAAGCCTATCTAAGCTTTACGTAAGCAGGCATAATATTCACATCAAGATATTGTTAAGGTGACACCAAAATGGTCATGACTTGTCACACATCACATGTATGATACAAACACGAATTGTTCGTAATGAAAATCAACAAAATAGATTTAGGAAAAGAGAATAATGGGTTAAATCGATGAAACCCACGCCTCCAAAGATACTAGTTTTTCGAGAAAACTAACAAACTTCCAAGAAGAAACAATATGTTTGTAGGTACAAAAAGATATTCCGTTCCACATCTTCTAGAGGCCATTATAAAACTTCTAAAGGCCATATCATAGATCCAGAATAGATAGATACACACTTAGGCCAATAATAAAATACTAAGAGCAACAGATCGACAAAACTTATGACCACTTCTGACTTCTGAGAGTGTTCTATCGAGTTTTTATTATTTATTTATTTATCATTACTATTATTTCTTAATAAAGTTCTCTGGTTGCTCTATCTATGGACATGCTTTCTTCTGTTAAGAAAGGAAATATTTGGACTAATGCTTTCACGTTAGCTAAGGAACTTACTGGCATTTCAGCTAAACTTTCGTCAGAAAAGCCACGATACCCAAAAGGAATTCCCACAATCTTCTTCACCCCATATATCTCAAGGGTGATGACAATCTGCATCCATAACAAACGATATAGGAAAAGTTTAAATAAGAATTAAGTACTTAAACATTTTTGAGGATCGACAAAATTCACCGATGTAGTATTAGAGCTCCCAGGTTAAGTGCTTGAAGACGAAAAAATGTTTATTTACTTAATTTGAAATCAATTCTTGAAAAAGTGAGCCTATAGAGGCCCCGTACAGTGCGCCCAAGCAATAGTCATATATTTCACTTTTCTAGCAATGTTTCAAAAATAAATTAGTGAAAACTTTTGATAGAATTAGATGTTGCATCACTCGAAAAGTTACAAGAATAAGATAATATATGTGTGTGTACTGTGTGGTATACATATGTAATTATGTATTATATGCAAAGAGAAATCAGCTGAAAAAGGCAACCCTTTAATTTACAGAAACTACCTGTCTGATGACATCATTAAGACCAGGACAAAGTCCTCCACAAGTAACAATTGCTGCTTTTACCTCTTCTGGTTTGAAGTATATCTTTTCTCGGGGACCAGCACGGTGAACCCTGAAAATAATGACTTGATTAGCATTTCTAGGATAAACTACAGAATAGCATCAATTAGTAAACTTTGGGATGAAAATCTGGAGTTTCAAATGGATAAATAATCTAATACGATGAGAAAATGTTCTTTCGTCAAGTTTACATTTGGGATCACATTGAAAAGCTAGTGGACAATCTCAATACATCCAGCCGTAGAAATACATGCTACAAGGTAGGGGTGACCACAGTTCCGTTTGGGCTGTTTTTGATTTATTTTTAAACCAAACTATCAGATTCAGTTTGGAGAAATTGTAAACCAAATCAAACCATTTAATTTTTTAAATTAAACCAAACCAAACCTACTTTTTCAGTTCAGTTCTATTTTAAACTACTGTTTGTCAATCGACGTAATGAGAACGGACTCAAAACATGATAGTTTTATAAATATAAATATTTTATTATACTAATATGCTTTTTGAATACTAATACCAATATCAAAGTCATCAAAAGTTAGTAAATTTTAATAAAAAACAAATATATAACTAATGAAATGTAACAGAGAAAAAAAAGCCCAGCCCAAATAAGATATAAGTTTCAAATGAGATATTGCCAGAATATGTTTATAGAAGTGCTATTTTGTTCAAGCATCTAAATGTCAAAATTTTAGAAAAATATGCCCAGTTAACTACTATATAATTTCTCCAGAAAATTTTCTTAAGGTTATTAATTAAATTAGTAAAGAATTAGCTTATTAAATTATTAAACTTCCGATCTCCAAATTATCACAAGAAATTCCTTATTAGAGTACCAAACTCAGTCAACGAATTTGACAATCATAAATTAATTAAGTCCTTTGATATTTTTCCTTACATATCTTACACATTAATAATTTTTTAATTAATTAAAACATATAAAACGGTTCGGTTTTAAACGGGTTTCTAAACATCAAAACCTAAACCAAACCAAACCATTTCAAGCAGTTTGAAATTTTCTCAAACCAAACCAATCCATTTCACTTTTGAAACCAAACCAAGCGGTTTGGCGGTTTTTTTGTTCAGCCCTACTACAAGGATTACATATGGCACTAATCCAGTTCAACAAGCTTTCTATGGCAGTTTATGCAAATGGGAAGGGTTGATGACACATTAAGTCAACTTTTACATGTTCTAGACACGAGAAGCTCCAGTATGGTATCAACATAACAGAACAGTTGAGACAGCAAGTTCGTTGATTTTGCAGTCTTGCAGACTGCACCTTCAACCTATGGGAAAACTCAGAAGGGGAAGGGGAAGTTACGGCAAAATCTTATATTAACCACAAGTGGAATGAATGAATCAAGCCAGAGGAATATGTCACTGTTTGAGGACAGTTCTCTTTTAGTTACTCCAGAAGAATACACGAATATGGTGAATATCTGCTTACAGTAGATGAACCACAATTACAAATTTTCACTGACTATTTTTTTTTTTTTCATATCTCTGTAAACCAGGGGCAATTACCCAAGATTCCACATCAAAGACTTATATCCCTGTAAATGTCAATTGCTCCTTGTAAATCGTAAATTGCTCATAAAATATTAAAGTCTGTTACCATAAAAATAGTTCATCGACATTTACCATTGCTCCACCCATGTACAATCGGGATCAATACACTCGGCACCTGCAGAAGTAGGAGAAGAATAACGTATGACCTGAAACCATTGAATGTAAAAAAATTGTCAGAGGAACACGAAACATGTCAACGGTTTCTGGTGCCTGAAGACGTAAAATAATCTCTCTTTCTACAAGACCTGATAGGATTGAAAACCCAGATTTTCAATTATACATATGTTACCTATTTTTAACTAACCGTGGTCAAGAACACATCAAATTTGCATGCACGTGTCAATATGCATAGGTATGCACAACGTTTATTCAAAACTTTCCACATGGCTCAAGAGATATGCTTTTGCACATCTCAAGTTCAGAGTAGGGTGATTAAACGTTAACTGCAGATGCAATATTATAATGATATATAATTTGATAACGAATAAATAGTGGATGCCACATCTAATCTGGTAAGGGAAAAACATATGCTTGTTACGGAAAGCACCTCATTATAATACCATCAGCTTTTTCTTGGATTGTGACCGTGTGAAGTAAGATATTACAAAACACTAATTTACAGATTGCTAGCCCAACAAAAGCAAAAGATCAAAATAGAGACAAACTGCTTAAGTGTAATTTCTTGTGGTGGAGAAAACATGCAAAATGCATTCTTCCAATCTCAGAGGAACGGAATAACACAAGCTGCCGGCTTTAGAATATCAAACAAAGCTTTCAGGGATTTATGGATTGCACGTGCTGATTTGCATCATTTTCTGGGATTCACAGTCGAAAAAGTAGAAATCATATAGAAGTCCTCTCTAACTTCTTAGCATCATGTCTGAATAATCCAACTATAAATTCATGCAAACTAAGCCCCTTTAATTAACATCAGATGTCACTTGTTATTTATTGGACCGTGTGACTCCGAATAAAGAGATTGCAGGCAATTAGTCCATTTTTTCCAATTAATAATCATATATAAATACATCTAAACTCTCAAGGAATGACTCCTACAATCTACAAATGACAAAAATATCAGCTTAACTATATGAAAGACAATTAGAGGCTCTAAGGAGCATATAGTCAGCAAAACAGCAAACTAACAAAAGAAGGGATAAAGCATGGTACCTTAAGCAGTACCCTGTCGTTATTGTTAATGTAACCGTGCCATTCCTCATCCGATGGGTAACCTTCCGCAAATTCGGGACTTACTGGAGTCCTGAAATAGAATTTTATTTGTTTCTTCAAATGGGGAAAGAGCAATTGTCAATTGAAGTTTCAGTTTACGTTTTCCTTTATTTTCTAATGATTGTTTTGCAGCAAGTTGACTCAGGTGTCAATATTTAAGTTAATCATAATATTTGCACATTTAGTTACAACCGAAATGTACAGGAGAAGCACAATTTTAACAAATTAAGTTACATCCTTCCCAAAAGAAGAAGATTTAAGCTAAGACATCAATTCACACACACACACACACACACACACACACACATATAAAGGAACAAAAAAAGGATAAACCCGATTAACTGATCGCCATACAAAATAAAATTTATCGAGATATCTAGTACCCGAAAACAGGTCAATTCATAAAATTTACAAGAAATCTGTAGAAACAAGGTCACATACTCCATGCAAATGTGCATTTCGGTATACATAATTATTAGTGAAAGAAACACAAAAGGTAGAACTTTGACTTCAACATAATTGGAAATTTCAGAAGAGGCAAGGCAACTACCTCATTTTAAGGCAGAAAGTGGAGGGGTAAGAAACGGCGTCGGGGTGAATATCAGTAATATGCGGGATGTTGAAGCGCGCTTCAAAGTCTTGCTGGTACTTCAACTTCCAATCCGGATCGCTGAAATCAATACTCGGCGCAGCAGCAGCAGTTGAAATCTGCTTGTGTGCTTCCGCTCTCACCTTCACTGTCTTTGCAATCCGGATCGGATTCGAATTCCTAACCAGTACACCCGACCCGAAGAACAGGGAAGCATGATCACGGAGAGTGATCGCCGGCGAATGAACTATCCCGGTTTTGATCGCCGGCAAAAGCGCGTCCATTAAATTTATCTGTAAAATGTGCATTTGTGTAGCCTGAATTTAATTCTGTTCGTGACTCTGTGTGTGTATACGTAGGGTTTATATACAAACACAGAGAGAGACAACGAATTGAGAGAGTGAGAGCGACGGAGAAAGAGAGGGAGCTTTGTGTTTGTTTTTTAGCTCATATGAGTCCAGTCTTCGCTTTTTCTAAACGTGGCTTCTAAAAGAGGCTTTTCATTGTGACCGAAATGACCCTGTCTGAGAACCGAATTTACCGGAAACTACCCCTGGACCCTCATTGTTCTACCTAACCCTTTAGAGCATCCTTAATGGGAGGGTGCATTGTAGAAGTGACGGGAAGGAGAGAAATAAAGAGAAAATTATTATTTTAAATAAATAAGAATAAAAAGAAGTGTAGAAAAAAGCGGATAATCTAAAAATATGAGAGAGATAGAGATAAATTTAAAAATAATGAGAAAATAATATTGGATTGGGTGAACGTGAAGGTCTATTTGTGGACCTTTCCCGGGACTCAAGGAAAGAAAAGTGAGGAAAAATAGTGTAAATGAGAGAAAAATGATTAAAAGTAAATGAAAATAGATAAAATTACAGGACTCACCAAAATTTTTTTGAGTCACTCTCCTTCTTATGGATTAGGTCCATAAAAATGAGCAGTAGAGATGCTCTTAGAGCACTTCCAACGGAAAAGATGTAGTATTGTGGTGATTTGAAGGAAAGATATAGGGAGAAGAAATTATTTTAACTGAAATTTTGTGTAGAAAAAAGAGAGGGAAAAATGAAAAAGAGGAAAGAGATAGAATGAAATTCGAAAATAATGATAAAATAGTAGTAGAATATGTGGAGATAGAGGTGTATTTTGAGACCTTACACAAAAAATGATTAAAAGAAAATAAAAAGTAAAAGAAAATAAATAATGTTACGTGACCCATCTGATTTTTTGAGTCTTTCTCTATCTCTTAAATGAACTAGGTCCATTATTGATGGCATTTGGAGATACAAAGGGTCAAAATCCCTCCCATACCTCCTCATGCTTGAAGATTGAGGGTGTGCGATTTTGTTGACCACTTTTTACCAGGGGGGTTATCGTAATCCTCATTAGAAGGGTTAGAATTAATTTGGTGAGGGGGGGACTGTGGTAGTGTGTTTATAAATATTTTTGTTACTCTCTCCCAAGTACAATATTCACACCGAATGAGTTTAACTTGTCGTCAAATTGGTCATTTAGCATGTTCGTTATTGTTGATGTCAAATTTAGCTTTTGACTCAATAAACAAGATTTGTATTCGCGGGAGATTCGTATTTGAATTGGTATAAGCAATAAATATAATAAGGTAAAGAATGTTTGTAAAAAATGAAAGACTATAAATGTGTAGAAGACAAGAAGAATGAGATTTGGGTGATCAACCCTTTCTCATTTTTGTTTGTCTCTATTTATAGTGTACATTTACTTCTTTATATGAGAATAATGATTGCATGTATTTAATATTAGACCCACAAGGATGACACAAATATCAAATTAGTTGAGATTAATCTTTCACTTTTTTACTAATGGCTGCTTAACTCATGGATGGGACAAGTAACCACCGTTTTACATTTAATGCTGGAGTCTCATCAACCAGAAGTGATAAGATTTCTCACGTGGGTTCCCACGCTGCTATCTAGTTGGCTTGCTCGCTAGATCGCAATGTTATGTCTGGGTATTACGAGCTCGCTGTCTCGGCGCCCCGACGCCCTGGACCACATGAGCGCTGGAATGGAAATCCGCCTTTCAGGTCGCTGAATCAGGTCTCTAGGTCTTCTGGTCGTTAGGTCGCCAGGTCGTTGGGTTAGGTGAGGTGCTTAATGCCTGTTTCCAAGACCCTATACGTGTTGACCTTTGTTGACCTTTGACTTTCGCTGACTTTTACGACCCAGTGGCTACAAAATGCACCCTCAAGGTCGCTGTTCCTTGAGCTTAGGGGTAGCGGCCTTGAAGGTTAGTTGGCGATTCTCATGGAACTTTTTGCCTCCTGAAATCTGACTCTTTGAATTTCAAAAAGGGTTGAGGCGGCGCTCTCTGCCACGTGTTCACCATCTGATGGAATGGCGTGTTCAAGAGAATTAAAGGCAATAATTATTACTCTGAATTTGCCTCTTCGGTTCCCAAGGTCCTATGCGGTCGTTGCCCTATCTTCCCTCAAACTCTCCCCTCTATTCATTCCTTTTTCCCGTTCACATTGTCTTGCTTTGTAATCAGTTTCTAGGAGATTTATGTTGCTATTCTCTTCAAGCTTCCTTGATATCCATTGATCCCTTCCTGGTGTTCTTCAAGGCTCTAAGATAGTCTTAGTGCCAAGGTAATACTGTCACGCCCCCGCTAGTTTTACAATGTTTCCGAATATCTTATATTAATTGACAAGTACCATAGCGGAAGCTTCAATTTTCACAGTAGGGACAAGACGTATAGAACAATCCAATTAATCTTTTGCTATAGAGTTTAACATATAAAGCTAATTATATAAGTTAACAAATTGTTAAATTTTTAAGAAAACATTAACGCTAGGGTTTTCAATAAAATATAGGTAACATAAGAAGTTGTATTTATATATATATATATTTCATTGATTACCAAAGTGCGCCAAATCATTAGAAAACTTTTACAATGAAAAGTAAAATTCAAATAAATATAAAGATTATATCTCACTATTGTCTTATATGTTATAAGATGTAAAAACATATATATTATAGAGGTGGGCATAAAAGTATTAAATTCATGGTAGCTTCAAAGACATGTTTGCACCACATGCATAACTCTACTCTCGTTCGCGAGTACGATCCAACTCCTGGCTTGCCTTGCTTTTCAAATGTTATAGCTTCAATTATATACAAAAATTGTAGTAAAAGGGGAGTGAGTACGAAGTACTCAGTGAGGAACACAATCCTTTGATTCACCTTTCGTTTGTAAAACTCATTTTCAAGAGAACCATTGCATGTGCAAAGCTTTTCAATGCACAAAATGGCATTATCACTAGTTAAACTGCTACTCATGGTGCGCGCAAGATTCATATCAATTTAATCATGGCCATGTACAATTAAGTAGATCCACATTTGAATCTCGGTTGACCCCTACCGGAATTCTAAACAGATCAATACAGATACAGAGTAGATACCACACTAATCGTCGCCTATCTCGGTATCATTAGATAGTTCCTAGTGTGGCAACAGAGTAGAGCAGAACAGATACAGTACGGGTAGAGCAAGTAGTGATTCAAAATGCAATACATCAATCTTTCTTTTCAATGCATCAGAATCCATGTTTATTCCTTTAATCAAATACATGCTTAGCATTTCAAAACATTATCAATGTTAAAAGGGAATCAAAGTAATAGTTACTCAACTCAAATATTTTTTGAAGAATTCACGTGAAAAAAAGTATCTTTAAAGCCTTGATATTCCTCAATTAAAGTTATTTCTCAAGTTAAGATCTAACTATATATGGTTAGGAGCATTTTTCAAGTGTAAAGGGGGTGTTTTGGTGTGTTTTAAGGGTAGTTCTTCCACCTTTGCCAAGGTTGGACGAATTTGGGGAGTTGGTGAGGCAAAGGAAGTTTGGTTAGGTGATTTTGGGAGTTTGAGGACTCCTATGCCATTTTTATAATAGTTGAGATTTAGTTGTTTTTAATAAATTTTGAGTTCCGCCAATCAAATTGTGACATGTGGCGCGACATGGCGCCGTAACTTGTCGACAAATTATTCGAGACGTCCTTATACTTTGGGCTATCTTATGATTAAGTCATAACGTTTTGATTCTCGTTACTTAAGTTTTTTCACTTACTAGGGTTTTACAATTAGGTTATCATCTTCCAAAATGTTAACTAACTGCCACATTCTTTACCTTTAGGCATCCTTGAGTCATGATTCTTTAAATTCTTGTGACATTTCAAATGGTTATTCGATCATTGTCCAAATAACGTTTACAGTATCAATAGCAAATTCATGTGATTATACAATCATTATCAATACATTCTCAATAACCATATTCTAATTCCAATTCATTGTCCAAGTATTAATCATGTGATCATATTCATTTGGGTAACAATTTTGCAATTCAATGCCATCACGTTGTTATATTATAATTCTTGGCAGTCTTGTAACCATTCAAGTACAATCACATTGTCATATTTCAATTTTCATGATTCAATTGAATGGCAACTTGCCTTAAAATTTTACGAGATGTTACAAATAATCTTCTTTTCCTGTTTTATAGGGAATTTTTCTGCAACCCTGTTAGAAACCCTGGGTAATCTTCTAGTATCTGAGGGAATTTTGTGGAATGGAAGGTAGAGAGGGATTTCTTCTGGTGAGTGACGTAGGTAAAGAGGTAGCAGTGGACGAGGAATGGTCCACAATTGAAGAGACGGTGGGGGCGACGCCGGTGCCGGCGTTGGAGGTCCAGTTTGATTGGAACGGATGATGAGAGTGGAGAGGAAGATGATAAGGAGGAGGTGAGTTCCAATGGAAGGCCTCCAGTGGTGGTGATTCGCGATAAAGACTGGCCGTGGGTCTGCAAGCATATTCCTTCAAAAGTAAAGTAGGCTGACTTACACGCAGTGACGAAGGATTATCACATTTCTGATCGTGTTGCACTTTGGGTCCCCTATGAGCGAGAGCGGGCTCATTGCCCCCCAGGCGGTGCGTGGCAGCGAGCACCAGGATATTTGAAGCCATCTTTTGTGTTCCGCTCCCATGACCTATCACTAGGCTTCTGAGGTCTTAGGGGATTACCTCTTCCCAAATTACTCTTGCGAGCTGGAAGACCATCATTGGAGGTCCTTGCTCTATGGAAACACAAAGGATGGGGATATCCGAGTCCGGAGGACTTCAATTCGTACTACATGCTGAGGGCCTTACCCTATGGAAGAGGGTGGTTTCACATAGTAGCACGATCTAAGGCTGGGACCTTAAATCTCTGAGAAAACTTAGTAAAATGGGCGTCTGAATCCGGCCCTAGTTGGAAAGAGAGCTGATTCTGGATGGATGGTGAGTGGAGGAGCCCACTGAGTCCTGACGGCGAGGACACGAGCATCACCTGTGTAACACTCCGAAAAAAATTGAAAAATCTTATTTTGACTTAAATCTTGAATAATGATTTACTATAAGGATTCGGTAAGTGATTTTAAGAAACATGCTATAATAATTTGGAAACATCTTTGTAGTCAGCTAATTAGCTGTGGTATTTAGTAAGAAATTGAGAACATTCTTGTAGGCTTTAATGAGGACAGAAAACGGTTTCTTGGGTTGTATCAACTATATTCATTGGTTAGTACTATTACCAAAAGAAATATAAAGGCAAAAATCAGGTAACAAGTTTGAGGCCAAAGAAGGCTTAAATAATAAATATGATACTATAATGGTATAGTCAAAAAGCGAAGAACTTAATTATAAAATGTCTTAAGTTGAAGGATTCATTAAGGGATAAATAGAAAAATCTAGATGACACTTGGACCATTGAGTTTTGCTCACATGAATAAAATGAGATAACACTTGGCAATTGTAAGAAACAAAAATTCTCATGAATGTACAATTGGAGCTATTTCTATTGGATGGGTATTAATGCACTTAGGGACAATTGGGAGCCCTTTCATTGGTGGAATCCAAGGACCTTTAGAAACTAGTTGGGAAAATTCGTCCATATATTGAGGAGAGCTTAGATAACCCTTAAGAAGCCTTCAAAAACCTATCTTTTGTCTTCCAAACAAGCCTTTCCTTATATACATATAAGACCCTACTTGGAAAGCTAGCTTACTTGAGGAATATCCAAAGGCTTGAAGGTATTTGAGCCACATCTAGACATCCACAAATCTTTACAAGGAACAAAAGCAAGGTGAGTAACTAATGGCTTGGCTTCCATTGGCATGCCATCTCTTTGTGAAAAGAATGATTATTTGATGTCTTACATTGATACGAAATGAAATGTTTTCTTGCACACACTTCACTAGTATTGCCCTACATGTTCTGTAATGAATGACTTTGAATTATTCTCATGCTATAACTTATTCTATGACCCGGGATAAGAATGATTGGCATGGTGTCTGCTTTGATTGATAATGCTTTCTGAAACTTCGGTAAGGGTCAACCGGAGTTATTGTGGATCCATGTATCCTCGTATTGCCATGAAAAATTTGGCGTTTGAGTGATATAATTGCGCGCTACGGGTAGTTGGTGATCCTAGTAGTTGGGCCTATTATGCATTTGAAGAGGTTTGCGTATATTTTGCTTATGGAACTTGTAATTGAAAAATGGTTTTCTTGAAGTCTTATGGCAAACCAATACATTATGTTACTCACGGGGTACCTAGTACTCATTCAATGTTTAACAAATTTTGTAGATGTTCATTCGCAAGGTGTTTGAAAAGTAAGCCAAGACTTGGAGCGAGAACTAAAGCGGGAGTCGGATATCACAAGTAATAGAGACGGACTTGTGGGGATACTATGAAGACATCCCCACAATATCTTATGTACTTGGGCACAACCTATGAGCTTAATATATATTGTGCCTACACTCAAGCCCACCTCTACCATGATAGGTTTATGGTGGATAAACCTATGTTTTTCACTTAATATGATAATATGATATTAGAGAGATCGGAACTTGCAACACTTAGTGTGTACTATAATAAATGACTTTTGTATGGATTTGAAACCTATTTTCTATGTAAAGGTTTTGCAATCCCATTACTTGGCAAGTTATGAATGAAATAAGTTTGTTAACATAATTTGTTGTTTATGCAAATTTTGATGTAGTGTGCAGTAAAAACGAGTAAAAAAAATAGACAACCAAACTTGTTTCCTAACTAATCCTAAAATAAGAAAAGAGGTTCATGGAAGGCTAAACTTGTATGAAATGACGTGATAAACTTTTAGTTACAAAGTTACTTTGGAACTTAAAGCGATATGAAAATTTATTAACTAGTGATTTGTTTCATTCCTTGATGTGAATACGAGAGTGTTTATCCATAAAAAGTGGTCTACTTAATAAGAAAAAATCGACAAACAACGAGGTGTGACACCACCGCTAGCTATATGGAACCCAGTAAGCATATTTTCAATAGAGCATTCTACACGAGCTGATAGACTGTTACTTAACTTTATTTCCTTTCTTGTTAGGTGTCGAGCGAGATCGAGCATTATCTCCGCTGTTTTGGGAGCGAGCAGATATCATAGCCCAAATACCAGAACATCACCACCACGTCATGGATCCGATAGACGAGGATTTTCTGATAGCACCGGCCTGTCTGTTCCCAAGACTGAGCACATTTCCAAGAACCCAAGCAATTATAAGCTATTCTTTTGCATTTGGACAACTATTCTTTTGCACTTGGACAACCTACTTCTTAGATATTTTTTAGCGTTTTGACACTTGTTCATTTCTAGGGAAGAAGTATATTTCAAAAGGCCAAAGACGGGCTATTCGAGAGAGATCGGAAGAGAGCTGCATGTGAGAAAAGGAAAGCAGCGAGTGATAAAGTTGAGGAGATAAAAAGCACTGAATAGCTCACCGAGGCCTTGAGGAGGCAGGAGGAAAAAAAGAGAATGAGGCAGGATAAGGCCGCTGGACAAAGGCCTATGATAGCTGATGATGCAATTGCCTCATAGCGACCAGAAAATAGGCAACTGACCATCTGGGAACCCATGGTCAACCCTCCCCCCACTCTCCCCGCTGTTTCTGCGCCCATTGCATCCCGCGATGAGCCTTGATGTTTTGGGTGAAGATCTTTATCTCCCAGTAGACCAAGCTCGCCGAGCTAAGATAGAGAAATTTATTGGCAAAAAACCGAAGGCGCTGCTCAAGTTTAACTTAGCAATGAAGCCCTTTTCCACCAGTGTCCCGGGAATGCCTGGGCCTATTACAGATGCCATGAGTAGCGTGGCGCGAGGCTGGTCTAGAAAGTAGGAAGGCTTTGCGGCTAGCTCAACGATAGCGGAGCTTTTGCAAGCTAGCACGGTGATGCCAGCCCAGTCGGCTATCTTGGATGAATATGCCATTGTCTATGTGGGGCGTTTTCTTAGGAAGGATTGGAAGCTCTCTGGCCAGGCGGTTGAGGCCTATAAGGCCAAGGAGGAGGTAGAATTGGCTTTTAGGGAGAAAGAGCAGGAACTTTGTGTCTCCAGGTGAGAGTCGGCCGATCTATGGACTGAGCTCAAGACTTGGAAGAAGAAGTATGAGAACCTGGAAACTTAGCTGGTGACAGAGAGGTCAAGTCATGCGCAGGTTCTCAGGGATGTTGAGAAAAGAGCAGCCGCCAGCTAGCTCGTCAAATGCCGGGAGGCAGTTGTGAAGTACAATGCCTTCGAGGAGTTCAAGAGCGCTAACTCCAGTCTTTACTACGAGACGGTAAAGGAGATCCTTGGGAAGATCTTGATAAAGTGTCCTGAGTGTGACTTAGCTTTCCTCAAAGAACAGGTCGCCAAACTGAAAGAGAAGTGCGGCTATATGAGCTCTGACAAAGAAGAAGAGGAAGTCGAGATCATATTTCAATCAGAAACTCCTACTCCTGCCGAGGCGCCGGCTCCTATTAGAGAAGAAGTGAAGATCCCTGCTACTGATAGGGAGAGTGCTGAGGATGCTACTTCAACCGTAGGGTTTGAGTCCGTAGCTCCAGCTGGGGTGTATAACGTGGTCTCATCCTCCGAGGGTCAAGCCCAAAAGTTTTTGTACCCCAACTTCTTTTGCATTTTGTAATCTTCGATGAATACAATGAAAATGTCACGAACGGAATTTCAACAATAGCGGAAGCCTTTAACGATTAGAAATTTATATAAATACAGTTCAAAATATTAAAGCGCTTTCGCTGCGCACTTTGATGATTAAATGTTCTGTGAGCTACCCACAACGAAACCTTGGCCACCCACACCGAAGTCTCGATCACATACATTTATTTTCTCCATCTTTGGGACGATCCGGCAAACAGAGCTGTTAAATCCAATACCTACAAAATTATGGAAGATTGAGATGTAAGTACAAAAGTACCCAGCGAATAACAATATGTGTTGGCCCACACACTTTCATACACAAAGGAGGTCATTCACAAAGGCACAGAGATTCGATGAAACAAAGCCTGTACACATCACTAGTTTAGCTTCTACCCGTAAGCTATACAATTCAATAACAGATCAGAATGGCCGAGACCACATAGTAGGGCCATAAAACAATTCAGATAGCAGAGCAAACGGGTATATGGCGTCACTAGCGATGGCCAAGAGTAAAGAATAATCATTTATCCAAAGTAATGGTGCACCGTCAATCATCAAAGGCCAAATACAACTAAAGAAAGGCACAAATTCCAAAAGAGAGGAATATCCGAAAGAGAGAGCCAATAGATAGAAAATGATAGAGCCAAGACATGCATCACTCACCTCAAATATTTCTTGAATAATCCACGTGAAAAAGTATCTTTAAAGCCTTGATATTCCTTAATTAAAGCTATTCTTGAGATCGGAAGAGCTATATAAGATTAAGAGCCTTTTTTCAAGTGAGAAGTAGGTGTTTTAGTAGGTTTCGATAGGTGTTTCTCCACCATCCCCAATGTTGAATGAATTCTGGGGGGTTTAGGAGAGAGTAGATGACTTGGGGGGTTTGGAAACCTTGAGGACCCCTTGGTCTTTTTTATAATAGTTGAGATTTAATTATTTTTAATAAATTTTGAGTTCCGCCAATCACATCTCGACACGTGGCACAACATATACTGTACACTTGGCGGGAAATTGTCTGAGAAATTCTTGTGCTTTGTCTCATCCTTCAATTAAGCCACCGAACTTCGATTTATGTCAATTAAGTCACTACACTTTAGTTTATGTCAATTAGGAACTAAATTCTTTCTCTAGCGTCAATTGAGTACCAATCTTTTAATTTTCAAGAAATCTTATAATGATATTCAAATAATTCTTTCAAAATAACAATTTTGTTGCTTACCTTAATTCGTAGAAATTTTCAGGATGTTACAGAAAAATTCTTCAAGTGTTAGCTCGTTTACATATTGTCAAAGCAATGTACCATACGTCATTCTTGTTTAATGGAGAACTCGTCTCCGTTTATGCCCGTTTGTTCCAGAACCCAAACATATCCTACACCAAGTGTTAGGACGTTTTTGCAAGAAGCTTGTTCTGGTCTCAGGTCCCCTACACGTTGTCATAATAGGTCGAGGAATTTTTGAGTGTGTCCCGTCTGACCGGCAGCTTACTTTGATCCCTCTAAGCTAGGATCCTTGGCTACTTGTCCCCAAGTGTTGGATCGCTAAGCAGCGAGCTGGTCTAAACTTTTGTTGCAGATCCCTTTATGTAACGTAGACTATAAGCTTGTTCTAGTCATGATTAAGTGTTAGATCGCTAGTTAGAAGCTTGTTCTAGCTTAGGTCGCAGACCCTTAAACTTGAGCGCTGACTAAAGCTTATTCTAGTCATTGAGCGTGAATTCTTCAACTTAAGCGTAGACTAAAAGTTTATTCTAGTTATGGTCAAGTGTTAGGTCGTTAGTTAGAAACTTGTTCTAACTTAAGTCGCAGACCTTTAAACTTGAGTGCTGACTAAAAGCTTGTTCTAGTCGTTGAGCGCGAATTCTTCAACTTAAGCGCAGACTAAAAGTTTGTTCTAGTCATGGTCAAGTTTTAGGTCGCTAGTTAGAAGCTTGTTCTAACTTAGATCGCAGACCCTTAAACTTGAGCTCTGACTAAAAGTTTGTTCTAGTCGTTGAGCGCGAATTCTTCAACTTGAGCACACACTAAAAGCTTGTTTTAGTCATGGTCAAGTTTTAGGTCGCTAGTTAGAAGTTTGTTCTAACTTAGATCGCAGACCTTTAAACTTGAGCGCTGACTAAAAGCTTGTTCTAATCGGTGAGCGCAAATTCTTCAACTTGAGTGCAGATTAAAAGTTTGTTCTAGTCATGGTCAAATTTTAGGTCGCTAGTTAGAAGCTTGTTCTAACTTAGATCGCAGACCTTTAAACTTGAGTGCTGACTAAAAGCTTGTTCTAGTTATGGTTAAGTGTTAGGTCGTTAGTTAGAAGCTTGTTCTAACTTAGATCGCAGACCTTTAAACTTGAGCACTGACTAAAAGCTTGTTCTAGTCGTTGAATGCGAATTCTTCAACTTGAGCGCAGACTAAAAGCTTGTTCTAATCATGGTCAAGTTTTAGGTCGCTAGTTAGAAACTTGTTGTAACTTATATCGCAAACCTTTATACTTGACTGTTGCTGATTTGCCTTGTGTTCGCGTTAAGAAATGGACGTTACATCAGGAGAATTAACATTCGTCTTTCGAATTAACTATCAGGTCGCAAAATTATGACTGGCTCACATAGGCATATTAATTTTTTAGCCATAACCTGACAATTGATATACAAATATTTTGAGAATGTACAAAATTTAGAGTTGGTACCCGGCTTTTATTTCTTTTTTCCTTTCTGGGTGTTCCAACTCTGTCTCCTGTGCGTTTCTCACTTTGCACTATACTTTTGACCTCCACAACTGGGGGGATACTCCCCCGTCAGAGGCTAGACAAAGGCATTCGTCCGGTCATGTCGTTATACTTCACAAGCTAATACTTGGGTGCGGAGTCTCCAAGTGGCGGATAATTTAGCCCGTTGATTTCAGGGTTGAGTGTGCAAAATTCCGACAAGGCAGTCGTTTCTTCATCATAATCCATGTTGCATTCCCTTGATATCCGTTGGCCGCCTCGTACAATGGCGGTCCCATAACAAGTCGAAAATTTCATGATGTAGTGGTAAATTGAGGTTGGGCTCTGAGCTTGTACAAAATTGGGCAACCCAAAATGGCGTTGTGGTTTGAGAGTACGTCCACTATAATGAAGTCCGTCATTATTCTTCTCTTGCACGGCTCGTCTCCTTGTTCAACAAGGAATGTGATCTGACCCTTCACTTCTACATAGTCTCTAGTAAAGCCCTGGAGCCTGGTACCGTACGGCCTTAGGCTCTTCTAGTCTATTTTCATTTGCTGGAAAGTTAACCAGTAGATGATGTTCATGGTGCTGTCATTGTCCACCAAGGTCTTGTGAATTTTAACATCTAAAACCGGCATGGTGATTACCAGAGCGTCCGCGTGAGGGTGTAACATACCGTAGGCGTCTTCATTGCAGAATGAGAACAAGCTGGTTCAAGAGACGGTGGGTTGTGCCGTGAGCAAGTGGTAGCAATTCAGGGCTTCTCTCTCGAGACTTTGCCTCTGTCTCTTGGAACCATCCATGTTGTTGTTTCCACCGACAAGTACGTGGATTTCAACTGGAGGTTGGTTCTATGGGAGCTGGGTGTTGAGGTCTGTATGGGGACGAGCTTTTTGGTCCTGTCCTTGGTGATTGGCCACGTATTCGCTCAGGTACCCTCGTTTGATTAGCTTCTTGATCTCCTATTTGAGATGCCTGCACTCATCTGTATTGTGACCCATACTCCTATGGTACTTACAGTACCTGGACTGGTCAGCGTCTCTCTTTGGTTTCTTCAGGGGCCTTGCCTTAGGAAAAATTGGATCATTTTGTAGGATGTTAAAGATGTGTTTAACGGAGGTGTTGAGCATGGTGAAAGGCTTGAACGAGTTGGAAGGCTTTTCACCACGTTGCAGGTACTTCTTTGCCTTCTGATCATTCCCATTTAGCTCGCGAGGTCCCTTCAATGGCCTCCTCGACGCTAATGTATTTCTCAGCCCGCCTCAAAAGCTCCTTATACGTGCTTGGGAAATCTTCGAGCATAGCCCACCAAAAGCGTGTATCTTTGTAAAGGCCCGATTTGACCGCTACTAGGAGCGACTCATCTGCTACATTTTCCATGGTTATGACCTGTCTGTTGAAGATGTTTAGGTAGCCCTTGAGTGGTTCAGCTTTCCACTGCTTGACTGTTCCCAACATCTCCTTCGGGGTGGCCCTAGCCTTTGACCCCATAAACTGGGAAGCGAATTCGAAGGAGAGCTGCTCCCAACTATGCACGGATCCCGGGGCCAAGTTGTCATACTAGGTTTGTGCGTTGCCTTCCAAAGTAAGTGCAAGACGTTGCATATGATAGCTCTTGTCGTATTCTGGAGCTCCATCCAGGACACATATTGGTGAAGGTAAGCGATTGGATCTGACTCTTTGCAGTATGTCCCTATTTGAGGGAGCTTCATTTTGGAAGGCGTGACGGCCTCATGGATGAAGGGGTTGAAAGGAGAGGGCTTTTCCCATAGGTCTTCAGCTCTCTTCCCTTTGGATTATTTCTGCTCAAGGTCGCTCAGTCGTTTCCTTAGCTCGTCCAGCTCGTAGATCTGCTGAGGGACTGGTCGTTGGCCTCGTAGTGTCTCCAGAGGTGAGCTGGATGTATGGCTGTTATGGTGAGTAGGTGTAGGGATTCTTCTCCTCTGTCTACGCTCACTTGGTCGTAGAGGCACTGGTGACCTTGGACGTCTGGGTCCTTGCTAAGGGCGGGGCCTAGTCTTACGAACACACTGCTTCCGGCTAAATTTCTCGAATGAGGTGGTATAGCTGTCGCTTTAGAAGCTGATTGACTAGAGTTTTGAGTCAGAGTGAAGCTCAGTCTCCTCCTGACGTGTTCCCTTTGAGGATTCACCCTTACCGGAGATCTTTCGATATTTTTAGCATGCCATCAGGAGTCGCCATGAGAGGATTATATCGTGCGTTGTTGGGAAGTTGGCGGGTTATGTTGTTGTAACCGCCGGACTTCTTCGGCGAAGACTTCTAATTCTCGCTGGAGAGTTTCTATTTCTGTTCCCGCTACCGGTCGTGAAGGACTGGCATTGGCAGTGCCTCAGTTTTTATGGAACCCAGGAGGCAGTCCGACATTGCTAGTTCTTGTCTTTTGACTTTCGGAGCGTCTTCCACTCATTTCCTTTTACCGGAGGTTAGATTTCACCGGATGTTTGTTTTATACAGCTTTTTGTAAGTGTTTCCCATAGACGGCGCTAATTTGTTGATGCCAAATTTAGCTTTTGACTCAACAAATAAGATTTGTATTTGCGTGAGATTCGTATTTGAACTGGTATAAGCAATAAATGTAAGAAGGCAATGAATGTTTATAATAAATGGAAGACTATAAATGTATTGAAGACAAGAAGAATGAGACTTGGGAAGAATGAGAATTGGGTGACCAACCCCTTCTCATTTCTGTTTGCCTCTATTTATAGTGTACATTTGCTTCTTTATATGGGAATAATGATTGTATGTATTTAATGCAGGACTCACAAGCATGACGTAAGTGTCAAATCGGCTGAGATTAATCATTCACTTTTTGACTAATGGCTACTTAAGCCATGGATGGGGTAAGTAACCACCGTTTCATATTTAATGCTGAATCCCATCAACCGTAAGTGATAAGATTTCCACGTGGGTTCCTATGCTGCTATCCAGTTGGCTTGCTCACTAGGTCGCGGCGTTATGTTTGGGTATTACGAGCTCGCTGTCTCGGCGTCCTGACACCCTCGACCGTAGGAACGCTAGAATGGAAACCCGCCCTCCAGGTCTCTAGGTCTTCTGGTCATTAGGTCGCCGAATCAGGTCTCTAGGTCTTCTGGTCGTTAGGTCGCCAGGTCGTTGGGTTAAGCGAGGCGCTTAAGGCCTGTTTCCAAGAATCTATAACTGTTGACCTTTGTTGACCTTTGATCTTCGCTGACTTTTATGACCCGATGGCTATAGTTATGATTCCACTTTTTGCAACCTTTAAACTCATGTTCATGATGGCAGCTTTGGAATGGTGGAGTAAGCGCTAATGCAAACCAAATAATAAACTCAAATGCTTGTCAGAAAATAACTATTAATTTTCGTCTGTAACGGTTTGTGTCGCTAATAACAAACTTAATGATAAGCACTTTGTATATTAACTAAGGTTTTTTCTAATTAGTAGATATAAGCGAGCAAGATTTAAAACAAAGCATCAGTGGAGGAACATATACAAATTGCATTACAACATATGTCTAGCGACTAATGATGAGCCAATGAGGAAAATCATTTTTGTATGTAACTCTAGGCTTTCCTGCTCAGCCATGTCGGTGGCCTTGGTAATGCTTCAATTAGCTATTTTAAAAAAAATAAAAATAAAAAAAATAAAAACTTGCATATATTTGAGAAGAAAGGGTTCACTTTGAGAATAATTTGAGAAAGCCAGAGGGTAATAATTCCATTAAGCTCCGGTTTGGCTTTGTGGATGCCAAAAGGAGATGCAGAGAGCTTTGGAGAGATTGAAAAGGAAGAGGATTATTAACGAGTAAAATAATAGAGTAAATGTATGTACCTCACATCCTTTTTTTTATTAGAAATATATCTTAACCCCGTTGGGTCAAAAATTTGTATTCAGCCTAGGGCGTTTTGGGAGGTTACAAAAGTGGGAATGTGCCCAAATTGTATTGCGAAAAGAGTTATAATGAAATGCTAAACTTTTTCTTAAAAAAACACACATACACAAAATTTGCCACACTTATCAATTTTTTGCTAAATATATTATGCTTTGCTCTCGTTAAAGAAAAAAGGCAGCGGCAATTGTCAAGTGAGGCTCAAACTCCTAAAATTGTCGAACTAGAATTGAGAGTCTCCCGTTAGCTTAAAAAAGCCAAGGCCTCAAATCATTTGGTGGAAGTGCGAGCATTGAATAAAACTCTTTCTTCGTCTCATTATGTACTAGTGTACTAGTATAATGAAGTTATAGCCTCGGTTTAGATTGAAAGGATGATAGAAGATAAACCTAGAAATATATATATATATATATATATATAAAGCGCTTCAAATTCAAGGTATATAATTAAAGGAAATAAATATATATATATACACACACTATATTATATAGTGCTAATGAGTAACGGATATTAACAAGATTGGAGATTTAGTGTGTCGCATCCTAATATAATGGGGTTGTTGTGATTGCAGCACCAAGCCACCAACCATGAGTCCATGACCCATTGAGGGCTGCTGCTAAGGTAGCTGCCAATCACAGTCACCTTAAAAGGCCTTGCCACACCACTGGAAACCTTAGGATTTACTTTAGGGTTTGGGTTTGGGTTTAAGTTAGGGTGTGGATTTACTATAGTATAGGATCTACTTCAGGGAAAATAAGGGGATAGGTGACTAAAATTTTAAAACGGATGAAATATATGTAAATTGGAACTAAAAATTATTTCCTATACTCTCCTTTTTTTCCCCCGCAAAAGAAGATATTCTATCAAGGAGAATTTTCTAAAATGGTCAAATTTAACATGGTAAAGTAAAAATGTTCACTTTCCATATAACTTAGATAAAAATGGCTATTTTTTTCTTAAAAAATTCAATTATACCCTTTTCCTTCATAGTTGTGCTATTTGAACAAAAGCATATATAAAAAATTAAACAAAAACTGACATATAGTAGGATCTAGTTTTTCAACACATCACATCACATTTACATCAATGGTAGCTATGTGGGGCCAATATGTCCTTTTTGTCACACTTCTTTTCTATCTTTTTTTTACAATTAGAATTATTCTATCCTTCATCATATTTAAATTAAATAATAAAAAAACAAATTTTAGACAATTTTTTCATTAAAAAATTAGTTTTTCTGATTTCCAATTCAATTCATTAATGGATGTTGTTTAGTAAACCGGACTGGGTTTCTAGCCAGTTCTCAGTTTTTCCATTTGAACCGGCCGATCCAGTTCTCAAACCCATAGTTCACACTGAATTATTTGGGAAAAAAAAAAAGAACAGAGAAGAACTTCATATATAATTGATGCAACTGTCGCATCAGCGCTAGCTCCCTTAAGAATGGTCAATGCGACTTTGCAACGGCCATATGTTGTAGATCACAGCACCAATCCCCCCATGGGTGGCGCTGTGAGGATTTTGCAACACTAGTGGTTCGAACGCAGTGGGGGAAGGCAGATTGAGGAGATGGGAAGGGGGAGGAGAGAGATGTCAAATATGGTGCCAGAGGTGGTGGTAGCTAGGGTATGGTGCGGTTGAAAAGTTGATGGTCGAAGTTGTAAATTGAAGAGAGAGTTAAGGGTTAAAAAAAAAAAGTCCTGAAGTGCCATTTTCTTTTCTGAATTTTTCGAAGGGGCCGTTTTCTGAAAAGACCAATTAAAAATTGCCCGTGTTTTGGAATTTCACCTTCTAGCAAATAGTTGGCACATTATTGGAAATTTTCAAGCACCAATTAGATGATGTCTTATGTCTCATCTGCTATGTCACTTTTTAAATGAAATAATAAAAATAATAAATGATTACAAGTTGTCAGGCTCACAAGGCCCTCTTCTACGTTAGCAAATGGCGCCATATGAATGGTGCAATAACAAGACTAGGTGCCTATTATTGTGCAACAAGTTGACAAAAAAAAAGAAGATTATCTACCTCTTATCATCACATCACTTTCTTTCTTCCGTCCCACAAATATATTTCCTCTTTTTTTTTTTTACGTTCATCCGAAATTATAGTCTACTTTCTTTATTTAATCTCTTAATGTTCTAATATACTCATATTTATTTATTGTGTATTGTAATGGTAAAAAACAATTAAAGTGAAATTAAGTAAAAAAAAGACATTAAGAAGAGTAATGCTACACGGAATTATATTCTTAAATTGCACTTTTTCAATAACATTAAGGATGTGTTTGATTGCAAAAAATATTCCATGAAAAATGGTCGTTTCACTCTTTTCCACCTAAATTCTGAGTTTTGTAATGTTTAGTTGACAATTTTTCATATATGAAAATCATTTTCTGCTTTTTAATCACGTCGCCATATTTTTTGGAAAAAAAAAAACATTTTCCTATAGAGGGTCTTTTTTTCTAGGTAATTCATACATTCCAGCATAAATTTCACTTTCAATCAAATACATTACAAAATTTTTTCTATGAAATTCATAAGAAAATTGAAATTTTTTAATCTATGTAAAAAATAAAGGGGACTATATTTGCGAGACATGTGAAGTGGGGAATTTTGACAGACCAAATTACTATTTTAACTCTTATATCAATTTACCCAGCTAATTACTCACCAACACATTTTTGTACCGGCTTACTCCGTTTTGAGGTACGAACGGTTTATATAGAGAGTGTGCAGACCACTCAAGTGGCCGTTCCAAGTTTAAATTGTGTCTACCTTTGAACCCGCAAAGATGTCTCAAAAACCAAACAAATCCATTAGGGTGGGGCCCATTTTCCTGAAAACCTAGAGCAGTAATCGAGGAAGCAAAGTACAATTGGAACATTAATATATGCTGATTAAAGCAACCTAAACTTATTTACGTCCAAAGTAACCTACTTTTAACTACACCAAATCCCAA
>CAVNYN010280958.1:7739-28927 GCA_963692815.1 Nyctanthes arbor-tristis | reverse complement strand
CCCTAGATGATCCTTAAATATAGAATTTACCAATCGTTGTTAAGTTACTCCGGCATTCTTCAATCCAAAAGGCATCATCCTATAGTAATATAGCCTCCTGTGAGTTACAAACACGGTGTGCTCTTCCTCACTGGAGTGCATAGGGATCTGATGATGACCAGAATAAGAGTCTATAAAACTGGGTAGCTTGTGGCCTGTAGTTACATCAACTATCTGATCGATTCTTGGCAGAGGAAAACTGTCTTTAGGGCAGGTCTTATTCAGGTCTGTAAAGTCGATGCAGATTCTTTAAGTCCCATTGCTTTTTTTGATGAGCAGAGGGTTAGCTACCCATTGGTGGTATAGGGCTTTTCTTATGAAATTGTTGCCAAGCAATTTTTCTACCTCATTAGCCAAGGCTTCATACCTTTTGCCATTAAGGGGTCTCATTGTCTGCTTCATAGGCTTAACTTTGAGAATAATGTTGAGATTTTGGCAAGCGTGCTTGGGGTCAATTCCTTCCATATCCTCATTACCCATAAAAAAACATCCAAATTTTGCTTCAAGAATTGAATAAGTTGAGTCTTCATTGGTTCATTTAATTCCGCACCGACTTTGAGCTGGATTTTAGACCTCGAATTATCTAATTTGATGGTCTGCAGCTTGCCACCAGGGCAAGCTTGTGCCCTTAGCTCTTCAGCTCTGGGGTCAAGGGAGGGAACTTCTGATAAGGGTGCTGCCCCCACTGCATAATCTAGATTGCATTCTCGTGCCGCTTGCTGATTCTTATCACCTCGTACAACTGTTGCTCCATAGTTGGTGGAAAACTTTATCATGTAGTGGAACATGGAGGTCACTGCTCTGAGCTCTTACCAGATCGGTCACCCTAAGATGGCGTTATGATTAGAAGGCATATCAATGATGATGAAATCGGCCATGATCCTCTTCTTACACAACTCATCTTCTAGCTCGTCGAAGAGTATGATCTGACTCTTAGCCTCCACAAAATCTACAGTGAAACCGTGGAGCCTGGTCTCGTAAGGCCTTTGATTCTTCGGGTCTTATGTTCATATGTTAGAAGGTCCTCCAGTAGATTATGTTCACAGAGCTTCCACTATTCACTAAGGTTTTGTGGATTTTGATTACCGAAACTGGCATGGCAATAACAAGAGCGTCTGCGTGGGGGTGTAGCACTTTTTTTTTTTTGAATTAAAGACCACTAGCGTAGCTGATTTTATTAATAATGAAAACCAGAAACAAAAAAGAAGGTGGCTAGGCCGGACCTCCAGTCAATGCAAGAAATAAAAGAACAAAAGAAACTCCAACATAGAGAGTCGATAAAAATACAAGAAAAAAGAATAAACTGATCTAATCATGGCGAATAACCACCTCCCTTCTTCTTGCTTCTAGTGAAACTTTGGCCGATCTCATCTGCAAAGTTCGCAGAGTCCAATAGAGCACTACAACCTGCCCAAGTGGAGCTACGACCAGAGACCGGCGGGGTACAGGGAGGAACAAAAGGCCTCGCCTGTGCACTCAACAAGGGGGGAGTCCAAGAGGACTGTATCCTCCTCCCAAGTATCATGCATGTAAACAATTGACTGGCTACTGAAAGAAGGCGGGGATGCAATAGTATTCAACTGACAAAGACCTATCACATCTATATCTGAGAGAACATTGGCCTACACCCTATCTCCAGGGCCAGGCGGCTGACTAGATAAAGCCGCTGATTGAACAGAACCGGAAGACCCATATTTTTTCTTAGAAGAAAAAGGAAGAGACGTGACACAGAGCCCAGTGGTATGCTCAATAGCCTGCAAGATCTCCTCTATAGCCCTCTTCAACTTCTTACTGACCATCAAGTCCTACTTGTTAAAAGTATCAAGCATCAAATCCTGCAAAGGTTCACGATTCAAGATTGTCTGAAACATATCTATACTCATCCCAGGAGGATCCCAGTCCATGAGTTTCTATACCATATCCATACTCACCCCAGAATGATCCCGACCTCCTACAGACATCAAATCCACACTACGCATACTAGCAGGTGGGGGAGTACTAACTATAGGCTCGGAGGGAGTAGAGACCGAAACAGAAGCAAAAGAAGTACTAGGAAGAGCCAGCGGCGCAATAAAAGATGCAACAATAGAAGGCACAACCGCGGACAAACTAGTACTAACTCTAGAAACACATGACTCAACCAAACGAGTAGAAACAGAAATAGATGGCAAAGTAGAGGTACTCGCGGGTGGAGAAGAGTCAACAGGGGCCACTGAAGGTAGAGTGACTGGCATAATTGATGGGCCCTGCACAACAGAAGACGTCTAACCCCTAGTTCCAGCCACAGGAATCCACTGTCTGGCTGGCCCAAAAACAACCATCTTTCCTTTATCACTAGGAGGCACAGCTAGCGGGGACAAGGGCGGGGAGGCTGAAGGTGGAGCCTGAGAAGAAAGCGGAGGAGAAGGTGCAGCAGGTCCAAAGCCCCAAGTGTCGGTACTGAGTGCAGAACAAAGGCACCTGCTCATAAATAATAGATTGCCAAAAACTACGCACAAGTCCTCTATTAATCTATACCCTGTCAGGGAACTTATGTTTCAAATTTACCTCAACTAAGACCCTAGCCTCACTAGGACGTATTAAATCAACCGTAGCCTCACCAGTACACAATGAAACTCCAACAACTCGAGCCAAAGCATACAAGCACTCATTTACCCTCAAATGAACAGGTAATAAAGGAAAAGAAATCCCCACAGGGGTAATAGGAGTCTCACAATTACGATGAAAATCAAAAGTCCATTTTAAGACGCACATACGACATCTAGCAACAAACCACTCATGCCTAAAAAAAGCTTGTATAATCATCCTGAGAGGTACAGTGCAATAGAATATATGAAGTGTCAATCAAGCCCCTCATTATAGCTACCAACAAAACCAAATTGCTCCAAGTAACTACGTACAGAAACCATACTAGGCTTGTCAAAAGGGAGCTTACCAATCAATGTGTAATGGAATGGCGCTGTCAAAATAGTTTCCTCCTCCGCTTTGATAGAAAAAAAATGCTCCTCATGGTAAACATGAGCAGCGCTATTCACAATTGGCGCCAGTGGAACTGAAGCATGCCCAAAAATATTTTGAAAAGACTTCTTTGCTATACATTGCTCAACAGATAACCCCAGGCGAGAAGTAGCAGGAAAAACATAAGTATGACCAGGTGTGAAGCCATGTAAGATCTCCTACGGGTAAAGAGCAGAACTAGGGACAGAACTACGGTGAGGGGACCACGAGTGGGCCCCTTGCGCCTGACTGGGAGAGGAACTCCAATCACAGACCAGTCCCTACCCCTTCTTTTCAACCTTCTGAATATTTTTCCCTTCTGGATCTTGGTTAAATTCTACCTCTAAATGGCCCGAATTGATAGAAACCCTAGTTTGAGCCTTGAAAATTAGGGATTTCTGTTTCTGTTGATTTTGAGCCAATCCACCCACTGGGCTTTGTCCCATAGGTTGTGTAAAAAGTATAGAAAGCATCAATTGATTTGATTCATGCCCAAGTGGAGTAATTGAAGAACTAGGGTTTAGAGGATCAAAATTAGATGTCAATCCCAAGAATTCGGTTGAGCAATCTCCAAGCTGGTGTGGGGGGGTGAAAGGCAACGTAGTGGAGAGGGTTTTGGGTGTGGCGTGCTATGAGGGGATTTCGGGTTGGGTGGGTGATTGGGGCCCACTGATTGAAATTTGGCCTGCGGCAATGGTTGGGCTGGTAAAGGGGTGGCGTCTTTTCCTGGAGGAGTGACTGGTAGTGAAGATCCATTGGTTGGGCTGTCATGGTGGGGGTATAGCACGTTGTGGGCATCTTCGCCTCAAAAAGAGATAGAGCTCGTTTGAGCGGTAGGGGCTTATACCGTGAGCAAGTGATAGCAACTCTGGGCTTCTCGCACGAGACCTCGCCTCTATCTCTTAGAACCATTCATGCTATGATTTCTACTAATGAACATGTGGATCTCAGCTAGAGGTCGGTTCAATAGAGCTCAGGTATTGAGGTCTGCTTGAGGATAAGCTTGTATGTCCTGCCCTTAACGATTTGCTATGTATTCACCCAGATATCCCCGTTCAATCAGCTTCTCGATCTCTTGCTTTTAATGCCTACATTCATCTGTGTCATGACCTACGGCTCTTTGATATTTTTGTAGTATTTGGATTGGTCCACGTTCTTCATGGGCTTTATCTTAGGCATAATCGAATCATTCTGTAAAAGGTTGAAGATGTGTTCAATAGAAGCGTTGAACTAAGTGAATGGGCTCGAGAAGGTGGATGGCCTCTCGTTTCTTCATTGATCATTCTTAGTGTTTTTTTATCCTTTTTCTCATCCTTAGCAAGTTTCAGGTCGCGAACTCCCTTCAATGGCCTCCTTTGCGTTTAGTGGGTCCTCGTGCATTGTCCACCAAAAGCGGGTATCCTTGTAAAGACTTGACTTGACTACTATCAATAGCGACTCATCTGCCACCTTCTTCATTGTCATGACCTGTATGTTGAAGCGGTCTAGGTAACTCTTTAGTGGTTTAGACTTTCCTTGCTTGGATCCTATAAACTGTGTTGCGAACTCTAATAAGAGCTACTCCCAGCTGTGTATGGATCCTGGAGCTAGATTTCAATACCAAGTTTGTGCATTTCCTTCCAAGGTAAGTGCAAAAGCTTTGCACATTATAACTCCTATTGTATTTTGGACTCCATCCAGGACACATATCTATAGAGGTCAGCAATGGGGTCTGTTTTGCGGCTGTAAGTTCCAATCTGGGGGAGCTTTATTTTTGACGATATGACGGTCTCTCGAATGGAAGGAACAAAGGGAGAAGGCCTGGCCCATAGGTCGTTAGCTCCTTTTGCTCTGGACTGCTTTTCCTAGAGGTCGTTAAGTTGTTTCCTCAGTTAGTCCAGCTCAGAGGCTTGCTGAGGAGCTGACTATTGACCTTGAGGGGTTCTTGGCGGTGAGCTCGACGCATAGCTATAGTGAGGAGTAGGTGTTGGGCTTCTCCTCATTTGTCTCATTTCGCTTAGTCGTGGAGGCTCTAGTGACCTCGGCCTTCGAGGACCTCGTTGGGGTTAGGGTTCTAGTCTTGTGAATACACTGCTTTCTGCTACATTTTTGGAGGGAACTAATGTAGCTCGTGCGCCAGGGGCAAGCTGTCTGGAACCTTAAGTTGGAGTGAAACTCAGTTTTCTTCTCACGTGTTCTTTTGGCGGATTTACCCCGGTTGGGGATCTTTCTATATTTTTCGCCAGGAAGAGTGATCCCAGGAAGATTCCGCCATGTTTCACGGGGAAACATGCTAATTTTACTATTTTAGTCACCGGATCTCTTGAGCGAGAGCCTCCACATACCACCACAAAGCTTCCGTTTCTGATTTTGTGGACGAGAGTGAGGGGCTGACATTTGCTGCGTTCCTCTCCCTTCTGAATCTGGGAGGCAGTCCTACATCACAGCTTCTTGTTCTTTAGCTTCGAGAATGCCTTTGACTCATATTTTCTCACCAGATATTGATTTTTTACCGGAGGTTGGTTTTTGCAAAGCTTTTCATACAGCTTCCCACAAACGGTGCCAATTTGTTGACGTCAAATTTTGGCTTTGACTCAACAAACAAGATTTGTTTAAACAGGAAACTCATATTTGAATTAATTCAATTAGTAAATGCGAAAGCTAAAGGAATGTTTGTATTTAAATGAAAGAGAGTAAATGCGTCCAAGACAAGAAGAATGAAATCAGGGAGAGAAACCCTTTCTTAGTTTTTTTTCCTCTATTTATAGTATGTAGTTGCATGAGGGTAATGATTACATGCAATTAATGTTGGACCCATAGAAGTGGCACGTAGGTCAAATTAGCCGAGATTAAGCCTATACTTTTTGACTAATGGCTATCTAAACTCTGTATGGAACAAGTAACCATCGTTTCTGCATTTGATGCTAAAGTCCCATCAGCAGTAAGTGATAAGGCTTCGCATGTAGGTTTGCAAATTGCTGCTTAGCTGTCACTTTTGCCGAAAGCAACCTCGAGGCCTGATGGGTGTGACGACCTAGCAACCTGAGGGGTACGACGGCCTAGCGACCTGCATGATAAAGGGGGTAGAGCTGACAGGTGGATGTTGGCCCCCCTTGGCCACTGAGTCACACTAGACTTTCAGGTCATTAGCTCCCAAGATATTAGGTCCTTAGGTCTTCTAGTCGTTGGACACATTGGACCTGCCATAAGGTCTAGTTGCCTATTGGCCTGCTTAACCTAACGACCTAGTGACCATAGACTTAATTAGAAACTTTGTGAGTGACTACTTTGTTTGACGAAGTTATTTATAAAGTTTCTTATGAAGTTCTAATTAAATTTCGTGACTAAGAGTTTTTACCTTATTGAGGCACTGGTTTAATGTCTTTGCCTTTTAGTTGATTATCAGTAGCTGAAAATTGAATTCTTTTGTTAAAATAGTGCTACTAAAGTATCGCATTCATTCTTTGGTGTGTATGCATCTCTTATGCACTTTAACAACTCCTCATCTATTGTTGTCTTCAGCACAGACATAGCTTTAGCTGCTTTGACTTCCTTTTGTATAGAATTCTAGCGCTCTCTCTAGTGGCATCACCTCATTGCCGTCAACTACATCTCGCAGGTCATAGGCTCATAGCCATGTAGATATGACTTGATGCTTGTCTACTAAGTAATTAGCTATGATGATTGCATTTCTTAATTCTACTTGCCACTTGTAAGTCTCCCATCATGACTTAGATTATTACTTCTTACTGACTAAGCAAACCTAATTAGCTTCAAATCTCAATTTTGTACATGATATTACAAAGCTCCAAACTAGACTCCCTTTATTGCCGTATTCACTGAACTCTAATCCCTCATTCAACAGCACCCCCTCTAATATTCTTGGGCCAATCTGATAAGTGCGCATTTGACACACTTATTTATACTTTTAAACTGACAATTTACTAATTAATTGAGTGGATTTCTACTCACTTTCATATAAATATTGTGTTTTTAGGTGAATATTCTCAATTTGAAAAAGAAGATGGAAAAATAAGAGCAAAATGATCAAATGTGCAAGAAAAAGTTAAGTTGGGGACCAAAATGAATAAAGCTGAAAAAAGGCCACGGTGGGCTGCGGAATGCATTCCGCGGTCCATCCGTGACCTAATAAGCTGCTATAGCCCATAGTTAGGTAGTGGAATGCATTTCACGGTCTATCTGCAGGCTATCTTGAAACACCCAAATTTGGATTTTGTGGGCCCTCTTTTGTGCAAATTTCGAGAGAAATCGGTCTTGCAACCCTAAGAACTTGTTCTCCCATACAAATAGGCTCATTTTCGTAGTTCTAGGAGATGGGATGGGGTGTTGTTGGACTCTTCATTATAGGTTTTTTGTCTTACTTTTTCTTTATTTTTTTTAGGGCTTATTTCTTAGAGCAAATATCTTGGAAGAAGGAAGAAATTGAGAAGAACATCTTTTGAAGGGAAGAACATCTTTACATCTTTATTTTCCATTTTTTTTCTTCATTGTATTACATTGCTATATTCATTGGATTTCTTCTCATTTTTCCATTATGAGCTAGATTGTGTAATATTGGAATGATTGATGAAACTTAATCTAATTAACTAATTTCTATGTTCTTTTCATTATTTGTTTGCCCATTTCATGTGTGTTTGTTATTGAGTTTAACTACACATGTTTGCTTGATCCCCAAATATGTGCTTTGTGAGGTGTATAATGATCAAGAGATATTATGCATCTTAGACCACGTAACAAACACCCTAGGTTCTTGCAGGAGATATAGATATACCCCTCACCCTAAGGGATCCATTGAGACATTTTCACAAACACTTAATGCAATCAATTGTGTTCTAATCAACATAGAGAATAGCATCTTAAACCAATTAGTTAGGTCTAATTTGACACTCGATAGAGGTAACTAGCTAATTTAGAAAAATCGGGTCTAACATAGAAAATGAGTATTTTTAGTGCTTATTGAGGAATTAATTAGGCAACGGTTAAGTGGAGTAAAAAATCCCAATGCCTAAGTTATCCAAGTTTAGTTTCCAATTTATTCTCATTTATATTTACATTTTTATTTCTTTTTAGTTTACTTCATTTTTCCGAAACAACTTTTATTGTGTGTACCTTCTATAGCATTTCGATTTAAGTTAGAATAAATAATTCAATCACAAGTAAACCAATCCTCATGGGATTGACAACCCAGACTCATAGTCTATTTTATTACTTGCTTACGACCGGTGCACTTGTGGTATTTTACACACCCTTGAGTTGATGACACAATCGATTAGATCCCAATTATTTGTAGATGCATAAGATTATTATATTTAGGCTAAGTTTGGGAATGCTGTTAAAAACTTATACTTCCGTCTTTTCAAGGAATTAAAAGCAGTCTTATTGTTTGGTATTTTTTATTTTTTTATTTTATTGAGAGAATTATTTGGTAAATTTTAAAAAGCACTCATAGAAGAACTAGAGTCGGCACGTGCGTTGCACGTGTTACCGATTTTGCGCTATTTTATTATAAGTGCACGTTAAAGTTCATCATATATTAGAATTCAAAAAAAGCTTAAATATTCGTTATTCATCCATCTTGTACAAGTAGATAATGCTTGCATTTGCTTAAACACAATGAGAAAAAAGCTTCCGAAAAATTCTATTTATTTCAGAAGGAAGCAAAATAAATCAATGTACTAAAAGGAGTCGCAACACCTCTTGCCAAACATCATAGCTTCAAAGGTACACTGTCATAGATTTTCTTTGCCACGCTTCATGCGTCAGATGGATTTTAAAATTTTTCAAAAATGTTCCAAGGATCAAAGAGAATATATAAGGATGCCTCAGCAAGGTTAAGTGATTTATCTATATCCATATTTCACTTGCAGTAACCATATCATGAACAAGAGGCACGTAGACGCTGAAAAATTACAAAATAATTTAAACACTGAATCAGAGAGAAAATATGCAAATAATGAGAAATAGAGATTGATCTATTTCACGCATTGGCTATCTGCATGCATTCATCTATTCGTTGTTCATGCAACATCAAAGAACTTAATTTGCACATGAGTCAGAACTACATATAATTATGATCTGAAGCAGCCACTGAAATATTAATCCGTTTGGCAACCATTTTTAATTGGGTGGTTTATAAATAGATTTAAAAATTAAATTTTGTATAGATGTCGTCATGTAATGATGCCGTGTGGAGATAATGATTAAAATGATATGAAGAGTTATATCACATTAAATATGTGGTTTGATGGTATGTTGTCATATATCAAAAATTTGAAATTTAAATTGGTTTGTAAATAGTGATAATTTTTAAATTGTAACCATGCTCAAAATCTATTGATATACAAATAAAACGAATTAAAAATAGCTAACAAAGTTGAACTGGAAAAAAAAAAAGAAAGGAATTGAAAATACAAATAAAACGAATTAAAAATAGCCTATAACAAAGTTGAATTGAAAAAAAAAAAAACAAAAGAACAGGAGCACAAAACGACAAAATAAAGGGATGATGATGGACCCAAGATTCACTCTTATATAATAAAATAAAAATAGGAGAACAGATTTTCAAAAAAAAAAAAAAAAAGGGAGAATAGGAATACTAGGATAGGAAGTAGGATACGACTCTTCGTGAAGCAAAATCTGGGAGGTAGAAAAGAGGTAAATTTCAAGATTCTGCTTTTAACGTTTTCAAATATTTACTTGCAAAATTTTAATTTTGACCTTTTTAAATATAAAAGTTTCACATTATATAATTTTTCTTATAAAATAACTCTTATACTCT
This sequence comes from Nyctanthes arbor-tristis, assembly GCA_963692815.1. Lineage (NCBI taxonomy): Eukaryota > Viridiplantae > Streptophyta > Magnoliopsida > Lamiales > Oleaceae > Nyctanthes > Nyctanthes arbor-tristis. Next base: position 19,113 of record CAVNYN010280958.1, on the reverse strand, counting down.
TCTGAAGCACTTCTCCAATTGCGGGGCGCACTCACACATAAAACATATATATACACACACATACATGCATACATTGACTCTTTTTACGGAACTAATAATTGATTCTATTAATGTACCAATACATTTATAAAATATAAGAAACCACTGGTGGTTTCTGAACTACTAGTGCAACCACTAATGGTTCCTTCCACATGCATATGAGTTGTCCAATCAGAGCACGCCACATGAGACGTTTGGCGGCATATCCTGCCAAAAGTCTGGCGTATGAATGGAACTATTGTATTAATACATTAATAAAACCAATCATTAATTCTTTAGAAATTTTGTGCATACATGAGCCTATCTATAATCCTCCAAAATGGCGGTAAAATATAATTCATAAGAAGTTGCAAGAGTACTCTTCACAACTAATAAACCAATTATATGAGTGAGTGAGAAAGAGAAAAAATGTGTGAATAAGGGATTTATTCTGTTGATAATAATCTACTATTGTTTTAATGAGAACTTGATTCAGTGAGATTATGATTAAGAATTCAAGAACTTCCCGAAATAAACTCCCGATGAAGAGACGATTTTGATTAATTTAAGAGTGCGTTTGATTACAAGTATGGAATTTACTTAGAGAGAAAATATTTTTCTATCAATTGAATCACGGGTAATTGAATTCTATAGAATATAAAATGTAATGTGTTTGATTGGAAAGGAATTCACGAGAAAATATATGAATTACTTGGAAAAGAAAAAACATATATCCCTTATAGGAAAATGATTTCCCTGTTTTCAAAGAAAATGTAATCATGTGACCAAAAGCTAAAAACATGTTTCCATGGAAAAAAGTGTCATGGTGTATAAAGTTTGAAGCAAATAATGATTTTCATTGATTCAATGAAATGAAATGAATATATAGTAAAACCTTTGTGCGTTACACAAGAAAGAAAATAACCTATATATATAAGGAATTAAAATCAAATCTCCTATGCAAGGTCTGGAATAATCTATACAAGGAAACCATAGCTAGGGGTTGTGAACCATAGCTAGAATAATCAAACCTTTGTCACATGGTTGTTGCACCCAGGTTATCACAGAAAACGGTGCGAGTCGAAGGAAGAGAGACATGAAACTCGTGGAGAAGATACTTCATCCAAATGACCTCATTAGAACATGAACCTAACATATGGTACTCGGCTTCTATAGAAGAGCAAGCAATCGTACGCCGCTTTTTAGAACTCCAAGAGATAGGAGAAGTGCCTAGATAAAGAATGTAAGCAGAGGTCGAAGAGTGATCATCTGCGTTACCAACCTGGTCTGAGTCAGAAAAGGTTAACTTTATGAATTGCGACAATTTGTTGATCGCAAAGCAAATATGAGTAAGAGAGAAATACTGTAAAGCGACTAGAGCTTGTGGATATTGAGTGGCATCACAAGCAGAAGCGCCATCAATGTGAAGGAAAGATCCGTGGAGTTGAAACAGGAGTAGAAATAGGTTTGTCACGGGACTCATTAACACATTCTAAGAGATAAAAAAAAAAAAAAAAAAAAAACTATACTTGGCTAAGAAAGAAGAAAGGAGTGTGAAAAACTTCAACACCTAGGAAATAGTTAAGATGTCCAAAGGTGTTTAACAGAAAATCGCCAGTACACTGCATTAATAAATTGAGCAAGGGCACTCGAGTCATTACCAGTGAGAAGTAGATCGTCAACACAGACAAGGAAGTAGAAGACGATGGAAGAGTGAAAATAAAGAAAAAGACTCTGATCCAATAAAGCCATATTGAATAAGAAAGGATTTGAGTGCAGTATATTAGGCATAGGGCGCCTGTTTAAGACCATAAACAGCCTTTCGCAGTCGACACATATGCGTCGAATATAATTACTGGTCACATTCATAGAATATAACGAATGATATCCATTTTTGAAATCTTTCGACAACTCTTCCATATTTTCCTTAACAAGGTGTTGTGGAAAAAACATTTTTGGACATTATTATGCTTAAGTGGTTTTCATAACTCCTCATTCACCCTTCTATCAAATTAATTTAGTCTCTATAGTCTCTGAGATTTTGTTTAACACACATTGTGTTACCCAGTTTTGATCACCCGCTAGACGTCTGGCGGAATTATCCCACAAGGCATACACTTGGCATGTGATAATTGGACACCCCACCAACAGGTGATCAATTTTGTTGTGTTACTCTCTATTCTATAACCTCGTCTCACGGACTACATTTATCTCCACTCAATTCGTTTCCGCAAAATCCAATTCATTTCATGTACATTAATTAATCCATCCTTCATCATTGATAAATTTATGAAATATTATCAAGAAATTTTTACTAAATAACGGAAAATATAATAAACAAGCAATAAGTACACATCTATGTTCACCAGGTTCTCATGATGGAAAGTGCTTTTTTACCTTCTTCGTTTACTTGTTGGGTGACATACCATCTTACGACTCGCACTATATAATTATCCATCATATTGTGATTAATCCATACACCCTAGGAGCTCGATGGGTAGTTAACATTGCATTCACAAAATTAGATGCATTAACACTAAGTCCATACAAAGAAAGTTAATCATGTGCAACATATGTGCATCTTACTATCCATTTTGGAATGGTTTTCAGAAGTCGAAAGTAAAGTTTGCGATTGAGAAACTTTAACCTTATTTAGAATTTTGAAAACGTGTAAAGCAATTTATGAAGTAAAATGATGGTCATAGAAAGAGTAAATTTGAAATTGCATCTAAAAACAAAATGATTCAAGAAACTCACATTAGACTAAATTACTTTAAAACCCTTCAAGTCAAACAAATTAAAGTACTAAAAGAAAATTATCAAGACTTGCCGTGAAAGTATCAAAAGGACTTTTCAAGAGCCATCTCAACTAGCTCGAAGAATTGCTTGTAAAATGAAAAGCTGAAGCCATCCTAGCCAGATTTCATCTAAATTTTTAATTTGCACTACTTTAGAGTATGAGCTTGTTTGATTCTCATTATTTGTTCAAAGTTAGGGAAATTATAATGAGTAGAGAAGTAGAATGTGTATTAAAAATGTAAAATAATTTGAAATATGTTGTAATTGAGCAGTTATTAAATCAAATATTAAATCAATAACAGATAAAATTATAATTTGGGAGAATAATGAAAATCATACAAGCTCTATAACTAAGATTTTCTCCTTTGTAGGTACAAAAAAATGAACAAAATACCATCTATTCATACGAAAATTCTAAGATACCGGCCTCAATAGGTGTTAGAGTGCCCGCACAGTGTAAAAAAATACAAGAAACCACTAGTAATTTTATAAAATCAATAATAATTTTTTTGTGTTTCTATAATTGCATAGATTCTATAACACGTCGGTAAAATAACTGTCTATCCACCACCTTTCAATCTCACGGGGGGTTGTAAAGACAGCGGCGTACTATATTTTAATTAAATCCTACTATAAACTTCCGATCTCATTAAATTTTGAAATTCAAAAAATGTTTAAAGGTGAAATAATGAACAGCACACAGTTATTACTTACACTGGAAAGTTTACAAGTCTCATATAGTTAAATCGATCAAACTCAAGCATTACGTGCATGATTTGCATAGAAATCGACTCAAAGTAACAAAAGATTAATGATCAGAACACAGATGTTTATGTAAACTCAAGCAGAAGAGACAGAAATATTGGGTTCTTGTGAAGGAGTAAAGGCCAAGAGAATCAACGAACCCATTATAGATAAACCGGGACAAGCAGAAAAACCGGCGGCGGTGGCGGCAGTGTCGGCAGAAACGGTGGCAACACCAGCAACGACAAAGTCAAGAAAACCATTATAACCAACCTTCTGAAACTAAAGTATCTCAACATCAAATTCTTTATGGTCTCCCCTTGAGATGCTAGCCTTTGCTCAATCCTCTCCATCTTCTTCTTCGTCCATTGCATCGGTCAGATGGTCGGTACTTGATCTCAGAGTCTCGTGTCGTGTGCAAAAAATCTCGTTTTCTTTTCCGTATAGAACTTTTTATAATTTGTGGTTGTGGAAATGGGTCTCCTTCGAAGCGACGCGTCACGTAGTGTCAAAGTTTGGGTTAGATTCATGGAACCATTGTCAGTGTGTTTTACTGTTTAATATTAACTAGTAAGGAATAGCATGACATGTCCCAGTAGAAGAAATCACCCGTTTGATATTTAGCTTAAGGTGCCCCCACTTGGATTAAACAGAGAGGCAATGGAAAAGTTTGCTAGCATTGGTTTACTAAGAGTTTGTGTGAAGATCTTTATTTTCGCAATTTATAAATGGAGTTTATTATGAGTGGAAATGAGTGGTGGAGATTTAGATCTTAAAGTTTGAAATGTGTAGTGATTATTGAGTAGTTGTCAAATCAACAGTCAAATCATGATAGGTGAATTTATAAATAGAAAAAATAAAAAGGTTCGAACAACCCCTAAATTATTACTCGATTAATTAAGGGTTAGTTTCAAAAATGGTCCTCAACCTTTAACAATTTTTATTGGATAATTTACACCTAGCGTCCTCAACATTTCAAGTATTAATAGATTACGTAAATAACCTTTATTTCTTCTTGGCTGAGTCCCCAACCTTTTAAAATTATTACACCTAAGGTCCTGATGACGGAAACCGTCTATTTTAGCCGTTAACTTGGGGGTATATTGGTAAAATATAAAAACCTGAATATTTTAATATTTTTCTTTCAAAAAAGTTATTTTTTTTAATTTTTTTTGTTAAAAAAAAAAAAGTGGGGACTCCTCCCCCAAGGACGCTGCCAGAAATGACAGCCAAATGGGGGGTCTCCAGGGCTGCTGCCATTTCCGACAGCTTTTGGGGGAGAGGGGGGGACTCCCCCCTTCCCGTAGCCACTGCCATTTCCGGCAGCCCGGGAGAGACTCTCCAATTTTTTTGGCTGCCATTGCTGTCATTTCCAGCAGCTTCTTTTGGGGGGTCCACTCTTTTTTTAAAAAAAAATGAATTTTAAAAAAATATTTTGTTTGAAAGAAAAATATTAGAATATTTAGTTTTTTTGTATTTTACCAATATACATCCAAGTTAATGGCTAAAATAGACGGTTTCATCATCAGAACCTTAGGTGTAACAATCTTAAAATGTTGGGGACTCAGTCAAGGAGAAATAAAGGTTATGGACATAATCTATTAATACCTGAAAGGTTGTGGATGCTAGGTGTAAATTACCCATTTTTATTAGCTGGGTCTATAACTTTTTTTTAGTATCGTAAGTCTCCAACATTTCGTAAATTTACTCATAAGATCCTTTATGACTTTTTGTCCTTACTTTTTAAGTAAAAAAAATTCTAAAAAATGATAAAAATTACATACTTAGAAAACTACTCATTATACCTTTATCCCTAACATGACCGAAAATGATAAATATGTATACTATTTTCCTTTTTGGGGAAACCCTTACTTTTTCCTGTATTTTTTTTTTTTATGAGAAAGTTTTCCTACATTCCTAATTGCGGCGGGAGGAACAAGTTGTAAAATTGTGAGGTTTTCTCTTTTACTATTGGAAATGATACAGAATTTGTCATTTACATTAGAATGTGGGTCGGTAGTTAAGTAGTCATCTCTAATAGCAAAAAAGGAGATCCACAACTTTTCTACTTGTTCATCCCGCTGCTGTTAGAAATGACAAGAAAAAATAAAGGTTTTCCCAAAAAAAATAAATAGTGCATGTATTTGTCATTTTTTTCATCATATTAAGGATAAAGGTTATAATGAGTAGCTAGTTAAGTTTCCTTTTATTCTTACTATTTTTTAGATTTTTTTGTTATTATCTAAAAAGGAAGAGCAAAAATTTCATAAAGGATCTTATAAGTGAATTTATAAAAGGTTGGGGACCTACGACGTTGAAAAAAAAAAGGTTGGGGCATAGCTGATAGAAAGTTCAAAACTGGGAGACGATTTATGAAATTAACCCTTAATTATTAATAGAATATAAGCTACAAGAGTAAACATAACAGAGGGTAATTTTATTTTTGTAATCACATGCTTATCTGAAAGTCGGGCATTCTTTAGGTTAACTTGGTTTTCGACGCAAGTTGAAAAAAGTGAACTGTCATTTTTTCTCTCGGATTTTTGGGGAGGTTTTGGACTGGTTTTTGCAATTTTTAGTGATTTCAAACCGTTTGGGTTCAAATTAGAGACAAAAATCAATTTCACTTGGAACCAACTCACACCAACATGAACCGGTAAAGTTTAGCAGTCGAGTGTCAACCATATTATTGACATTATTATATCCAAGAATTTATTTATTTTACCAGTGTACTGTTAAAATGAAAAAAAAAAAAATTAGTACACTATAAAATTTGGATAAATAAAATCATAAGAAAGTTCAAATGAGATAAGACTAGGGGTGATAACTTAAGTGGCAAAGAGCACCATTTATGAGGATAAGGTCTTATGTTTGGGTCTATATTAATGCCTGTCCCCAAATTTCCGCCAATTGAATAAAAAACTTTCTAAGTAATTTTTTGTTTTTTTAAAAAGTTCAAACGAGATCGGAGAAGATCATTGTTAAAGTAGGAGGCAGAAACCAAATAGGGATATTATATGTACGGATGTGATTACCCCTTAGAAGTTATAAGTGGAAGAAAGAAAAGAATGGTGATTTATCAAATATGTCGATGAAATAAAACTAGAGAAAGTTGTCACAAATGGTCCCTAACCATTTGGGCATGAAAGCAAAGACTAAGGACTAGTTTGCACAAATTACTCGATAGCTTTGACGGTCATGACTAGCCAGCACTTTCTAGCAGTCATTCATATAATGCTAAAAAATTCAAACTTGCACTCATAAGGTACAAAACAAACCGGTGGTTGGTACAAAATGAAGCTTAAAAATCAAACGAATCACAGATACACGGGGTGCATATCTAGAAGATAATAAAAGGAATAGACAAAAGTTGACCAATTCTAACCAAATTAGATATTTATTATTATTATTATTATTATTATTATTATTATTATTATTATTATTTTGGTTTTCGAATGAAAATGTTCAAGTAGTAGATGTTTGGTCTTATTACGGAGTTATACAAATGATATGATAAAATACAAGCTATTGATATAATTTGAGCAGGTGTATTCGGTGATATTATGCCAAATTACTGCTGCTTCAACACTCTTAATTTTCCTAAGGGTAATAGGATTTTTTTTTTAATTTTTTTAAAGGGGATAGCCGCCAAAGCAATTTTTCTATAGAACCATATCGAGCTTCATGTAAGGAAAGCGACTGTCAATAGAAAAACAAGCAAGTCTAATCTTGTTTCATAGAAATCAACACTGTGGAAGAGGGCGGCTAGCCTCTAAATCTGCTCCCTCATATAGATAGATAAGGTTTAAAACTACACATTAAATAAAAATTATCTATTTATATGATGAATAATTATCGCCTGACTTGACTCTATCATGTAACTACTTGATTAATAATACTTTACATGACAAGCTCGAGCATGTAATATCAGGGATGACTTTAATGAAACGAAAGTCATATTAGTTGAAGTCGCTGATGATATTTAGCAATCACTTTCCTTTGATTTCCAGTCCTTTGGATTTGTCCTTTTCCACCACATATTCCTCTGCCTATTTCAAGTCATTATCAACTATAATGCGATTCAGGTTCATGTATTTAGACAACTTCAACAACCTACTTTTAATTTGTTTGCTCATAATTAATTATAATTAAGAGTAAAGTGCTACTTTTTAGCTTGACAATGGATGAAAGATGTATGAAAATGACACTCAAATGTCATTTAATTAGATATGTCTTGCGATTCTAGACCAAGGAAGAAGTCTTCTTAAGATACTGTTTAGGTGCAAGAAAATAAACAAATTTTGACTTATTTTATGGAAAATTAATTTGTAAAAATTTGTAAGCAAGTTCTAGAATTTATGAAATAATTTTGACTTTAATATATTTCCCCCCCCCCCCCTCAGTTTTTTTCTCCTACACAATAGTTAGAAATAGGTTTTTTCCCCTTGGTCTTTTCCCTTTAGCTTTTTTCCCCTTAACTTTTTACCCCCATATTAAACTTGCACTGATCTAGCACACAAGAGTCGGTGCAAAATATTCGGATGGCTTTATAAATTCTAAATTTCTTATGGCAACCCCAAGTTTCAAGAATTAATGAAGCCATTAAGGTTAATTAATCCATCAAGAAAAAAGAAGAAACATTTGAACTTTTTGGATGAGAATTAATCATTTATTTATAAGTCTTATACACAACAGAACTTGAATTTTTATAGATTACCTTGTCCCAGCTTGGCTTGGCTTGTACATGGACCGAGCTTGGACAAAGTCTTCTTGCGTCTGGACTATAGATTCCAACTTCCAAGCCAAGCTCGGCTCAGCTAACAATGGGAAGTTGATCTAAGAAAACATACATATTATTTTATTTTTAGCATATATTTACTTGAGAGATTTCAACTAGACTTTTAGCACTCAATGTCAGAGGCCATAGACGGCCCCCTTAGTCATCTAGCTGCCGCTCCACCCGAAGGTATGATTTAAATTAATATATAATTCCATAGTGGATAACACGGTGCTTCTATGGTGTCTAAAGACAGTGTGACAGACACTCATTGGGTGTGTTGGGGGACCACACTATAAATGGTGTCTAAAGAATATCATAAAATGTGATGTGGACAACAAGCTCTTTGTATGTTTAATAATTTTATGGTGTCTAAAGGAGACCATAGAATGTGCTGTGGACAACAAGCTCTGTGTATGTGTAATAATCTTTTAATTTTAATATTTTATATTATTTTACTTGTCTCTTGTAGAGGGAGGACCCCCTAGGATACCTCCGAATAGTGTCTCTGTACTATATGTAAATCTTCTGGTTTTAAGCTTAGCCAAACATAACTTAAATCAAAAAGTGGAATTCACTTTGTAATCAATTTCATATATCACATGGAATGAAATATGGGCTAATTGGCCCTATCTAACCCAATATTTTATATTATTGTGTAATTCAACCTTAATCTTTGAAACTTGTCAATTCTAATCTCAAATTCCATCTTTTTAGTGCAATCTAACTTTTTTAACTTAAAAAGATTATAATACCCTTAAATTTTAATTGAAATAAAAACTGATAAATAAAAAATTGGTAATAATTTAAAAAACATATCTTGATTATATTTGAAAAACAAAAAAAAATTAATAAGAATTTAGAGATGACAATGGATTGGATTGATGCACTTCACGATACACCTAAAGCAGTATGAAGTTGACCGAATCGATTTGCAGGTCGATGCGGGATCAAATTTTTCATCCCTTCTATTGATCTATTTATTTTGTTTTATTTTTAATTTTTTTCTCTTTTATTTTGCATTTTTATTACTTTTAATTAAAAAGTCGTTGCGGATGGATCAAGAGAAACACTTTTGATATATCACGCTTGACAGGATTGCAGATCATAAAAATACTTCTTCATTCAGGTCGGTTCTTATCAAGTTCAGTAAACTATCAATACATATCCAATGTAATGATGGCAAAAAAATACCCAATCTTCCGTGAACTCGTTGGGACCCACTTTAATGGACAAGTTTCGTTATGACTTGCAATCTTGCAAAGCAGATAGACGAGAAGTGCCTGTCTTGATCCATCCACAACAACTATTCAATTAAAAGTAATAAAAAATGTAAAATAAATGAGAAAAAACTTATTAAGTGAAAAAATAATAAATAGATCGATAGATAAATCGAAAATTCAATCGCATCGCTCGACCAGCACATTGATTTGGTCCACCCCATACTACTTTATATGTATTGTGAAGCAGATCAGTCTAAAACAATATAATCCCTAAATTCTTATTAGTTGATTTTTTTCCCCTCAAATATAACCAAAATATGGTTTTTTTTTTATCTATTTCTTATTTATGAATTTTTAGTTCAATTAAAATTTAAGGGTATTATAGTCTATTTTAGTTAGAAAGGTTAGATTGTGCTAAAAAGGTGAGATTTGATATTAGAATTATCAAATTTCAAAGGTTAGGGTCATATTGTACAATAATATGGAAGGTTAAGGTTAGATAGCGCCAATTAGCAATGAAATATATGTATATACATTATCCAAGGCACGGTTAGTTTCTGTCTTATAATAACTCAAGTTTGTCCTTCAACAATTCAAGATCCAAATTAGGGTTTACTTGTGCAGCTGCATTTTATTTTATTAAAGTAAAATAAAATGTAGTAAATGCTTTCGAAGGTTTAGGAGAAAAAAAATGAAGTTCGCTCTTTAATAGTCCAAAATTAATTCCAAGTCAGTTAAGCATGGGATGCTTTGTATATAGTGCTTGTTGATGTTGGAATTTGAAAGTTTTCCCGTCAACAAGACAAATAATTGTAAAATTTTGCGTATGTGAGCAATGAGAGGAACTCTAATTCAAATTGGAAAAGTAATGGGAACTGAAAATTTGCTTCCTTAATTTGGAGCTGAGAGTTAGACCCCAGCAGGGGCCTAGCCAGCACGCCAATCTGCCCCTAGCCAAACTATAATTTCCCCTAACTCAAACATATAAAAAAATAAAAAAAATTTCCTCTAAGGCTTGGCCCGATTTGGGCCGAGCCGCAGACCAGGGAAGAGCCCCCTTGGATCCGCCCCTGGACCCCAGGCAAAGTTGGATCCCTTTTGGTGTTCCTATTGTTCTATTTATAGGTTGAATGGAGGAATTTTAGGCCTTTTACATTAATGGGAAGTAGGGACAAACTCAATTTTGAGTTTTTACTCCTGTTCTGAATTATTACACATTGAATTAAAAATACAATCTAGTTCAACTGCTTAGTACGTACAATGTCTTAGTTACTAACCCGACTGCTAACAACCGACAACCGCTTGCAACCATTATCTGGGTGTAGCTGACATGTAACCCTGTTTAGATCTATTGGAACAGAAACCACCTTAGATCCGTTGGGACAGAAAACATCTCACGATTGGCTGGTCATGAAACTATCTACGGATCGGCGTTCCGAAAGCCATCTTGAGATTGGTGGTCTTAAAGCCATCTTGAGATCAGTTGGCGTTCCAAAAACCGTCATGGATTGGGTTGGTTTGGTTTTTTAATGTGATAGGTTTGTATCGTTTTTAATTTATTAGGTTTAAGCAACTATTGATTTGGGTTGGGCTGGGTTAATTAAACCAACAAAATACTAATTCAACCCATTTTCTATCTACACAATATATGCACTAGCTATGGCCCCTTCACTGAGAATTCCACCTTATCCAAATGGTGCGAGTCTCAAATCATGATGAATAAATGGGTTCTGCATCTGGTGATTGAGAGTCCCTCCCCCCCCCCCCCCCGGGGGGGGGGGGGGGGGGGGGGGGGGGGGGGGGGGGGGGGGGG
>CAVNYN010280955.1:0-47064 GCA_963692815.1 Nyctanthes arbor-tristis | reverse complement strand
GGGTAGTTGGAATTTCTAGTATTTGGGGCCCTATAATGTGAGCAAAAGGATTTGTGCATCTTGAAGTTCTTAAGATTGAAGCATGAAACGATTTTTATTAACCTTTGATAAACCAAATTGATGTATTACTCACGGGGTATTTTTATACTCACCTTTTATATGACTCCTCTTTTATAGATGATCCATCGAAGAGTTGTTGAAAAGAAAGTCGAGGAATGGAGGATGTCGCATGATGCAAGCCAGATTATGCATGTAATAGAAATTGATCTTTGGGCGTATTATGAGGATGAGCCTCTGTTTGTTATGTATTTAGGCACCTCATATGAGTTCGAGATCTTTTGTGCCTTCTCCCTCAATCTTGTGCACCATGACAAGATTATGAGGGATATGCCAATGTTTCTTATTTAATTATGTATATGGAAGCCACTTTAACTAAATAAAACTTGGCTTTTGTGGAAGGTTTTGACACAAGATGTGGAATCCTAATTTTACTTGTAAAGGTTTCCCAATCTTGTGCTCGATTTTTAATATATATAAAGTGACTTTTATATATCGTGTTTCTTGTTCGTTATACAAATACTACACTTAAAACTAATTAAGACGACAAACAACATTATTTCATCTAAGGAATAAAAGAGGTTTATTGGCAAGTCGTGCCCCTTGAGTTTAGACAAAAGTTGTGAAAAGAAGTTTATAACGCTTCTGACAAATTCATTTAGTAATAAAACTTTAACCAATGGATTTATTTATCGAGGGGTATGACAAGATCTGCACTGATGGAGCAACATTTTTCAATCTATAAACCTGGGAATTCGGGTAGACCAGGGTTCACACTGATCCACTAGCAACCATACGTTTAAGTAAAACTAATAAAAATATAATATAAATGAGGAAAAATTTTAGACAACAGAAAAAATATAATAAATGAATTGATAGACATGTTAAAAAGTCAATCTGCATTACCCAACGCATATATCAATTATGTCTTCACTACTCTACTCTAGGAGGATTATGGAGTAGATCATTGTCCCCCATTACAATCCCTAAATTCTCAAATTAAATTTTTTAACATAACCAAATTATGTTTTTTTTTTCTTTTTTATCAATTTTTATTTTCTAACTTTTAGATAAACTAGTTGCATTAACATACGTTGCATAGACATATATTTTATTATCAAGCTAACAAATATATTAGAATATGTTACAAATTTGAAATACTTTTTTATATATAATAATTGTTATAGAATCCCCAGTTATATTCTCCTTGTGCTTCTCTTTTTGATCCCTTACCTCTATTGTGACAACCATGAAACAAAGAATTAACAGTCAAAATGAGTGGATAATGTCGTTGAAAATTGGGAAGTAATACAACTATAAAGCGACCAAGTTTGGCTCTAAAAACACTATGTAAAAAAAAGAGTACGTTGAAAAAAATAAATGCGAATCCAGATAAAGAGTCAAACTAAATAGTATTTTTGGAGTGTTTGAAAGCTTTAAAATACATGATATGATATACTACATGTGAAAGAGTATTTTTTTTAAGTGTGAAAAAAATTAAAATATGTAATGGAGTTCCTGTACTGTATTAGAATAGATATAATAAGATTTGGATTCTATAATTTTAACGTGTTTATTTATATTGCATACAAATTCATCAACTCCATAAGATTATTTTGGATCTCAAATTTTTGTCAAATGTTTATTAAATCTGTCATTCACATGACCAAAGAAATAAAAGTAATGAAAAGATAAATATGACAAAATGGGAGTTTCAAACTAATGCACAATCATCCCTTCATAGTAATCAATACTGCACCATTAGCTTTTCTCATAAATCTTAATCATACTCAACTTTCAGCAAGTCCAATATTTAATTAAATATTTAGTCACAAAATTCTAAAGGAAAATCGTGAGATATGTAAGATCATTTAAGAATCATATATATTGTTTAATCTTCCCCCAATTCATCGCTTATAAGCTATGACTCCTTTGATGACAATCACTAGATATACAAAATAAGGTATTTTTGTATCAAACTGTAATAGACAGTTGAAAGGCATCAAAGAAAACATAACAATGTTATCAAGAAATAGACTTTCGATTATTCTACTAACTAGAGAACCATTACTTCAGCAAATAAGAATACAGACAAATATATGTCTTCTCAAATTTTGATATAGAATCTCATTCCTACATGCATAATATGAGATCAAATGGAAGAAAAAGAATCAACCCTTCAAAATATTCTTCACAAAAAACTTTCTGTAATTGCTTTTAACAAAGTGTGTCTTAAAAAAAGGTTATATCTATATATATATGTATATATATAAATGCTACTGAGATTCTGGAATCTAGAATCTCAGTTTTGTGCCCAGGAACAGATTCTATTTATTTATATACTATTATTTTTATTTTTGCCTATTTTGTAACTAGCACAGATAGTTACACGCCACTATCTAGTATGGACCAGTTTTTAGCCTAACCACCCACGTCTATGATTCCATTTATAGCTTACAACACATATTATTATTCAACAAAATATCAATCCACAAGAAATGAAATAAGAAATGGATTTGATTACTTTTATCGCAATTTCTTCAAGTTTTAAACCTCAACTCAACCCAACCATATATCCTACAGCAGAGAAAATGATGATGAATATTTTTCCTTGGGATTCGCAGAAAAATAGTTGAATTAACAATTTAATAAGAGTTTTAACCAAATAATCAAAAAAGCGTAACCTTAAACAGTATTAATGTGTAGATATCAATGCGTTTGGAGAAAAGGAGGAAAAGTGACAGGAAACTGAGACTCCGGCGGCTTAAATGAGTGTGAGATACGAATATATAAATTTCAGAGACGTGTAGGCAATATAGGAAGGGTAACAGTTTTTTTCACACATTTTTTTCAAAACTCTATTTTTGTAAAACCAATTAAAAAGAACATGAGTAGCAAAAAGGCAGCAAATATTAACGAAATTAATTAATATGCAAAATAATTGTGAATGAAAAATAAGTTTTATTTAGAAACGCATATCAGAAGTATGGGTAGCATCAAATAAATTAGTGGGTAGTTACAAATAAAAAATATAGGTAGTTTTCTCAAAATTAGTGAGTAGTTACAACAGTAAAGCAAACCGTCTGTGCCAGTTACAAAATAGGCGAAAATAAAAATAAAAGTATATAAATAAATAGAATCTGTTCCAGGGCACCAAAACTGAGATTCTAAATTCTAGAATCTCAGTAGCATATATATATGTATAGATATAGATTAGAATTTAAGAGCATTCTATTCTTTTTAAATTAAAAAGTTAGATTGCCAAAAAAATGTGAGATTTAGAGTTAGAATCACCAAATTTCAAAGGTTAAGGTTAGATTGCACAATAAGGCGAAAGGATAAGGTTATATAGCACCAATTAGCCTAAAAAGTAATAGTTCAAAATCTAATTTATTAAAACGTGGCCGAGAATTACTAAAACAACCCCATTTAAAACTTCGTTTAATGCCCCTGAAATTTCATGGCCAGCCTTGATAGAATGCACCACATAAAGTGCCTCTATAATTAAAATAAAACACCAGATGTCTCTAAAAGTAAAATTGAGCATGAAGCAAAAGTAATTTTTGAAACAAGTCACCTCTACTTAAGGATGACAATAAAATGAGATACCATTAACAAACTGTTCAAATCCCTTGTCCAAGCATTTTGTTAGGATGAAATGTCAGAGATCTCAAAACACATGTATTATTATCGTTTTTTTTTTTTTTTTGAAAATGATCAACTTCAATTAAAATTCAAAGGTTTCAATACACCATTTGCCAATAATACTTGTAACCAATTTGGTGGATACATTTACTACTAGTCTTCGAGTGAACAGGTTGTTAATCAGACGTGTGTTGTTCTCTGGAATATATAGAGGCAACGAAATGCAAAATTCTGGAATAGGCAGTGTTTAAATATGATATTGACGGCAACCATGGTTACTGATTACTTTAAAGATTGGCAGAATATGAGAAAGAAGGATATGAGACAAATTAATTCACACCACCTCAAGCTAATGGTATAGCTCACAAAGTGGCGTGAAGAGCTCTGGGTGTTCCAATTTATTTTCTTATGTCTTTTGCGCCAGATTGGCTTGAGGGATCTCTTGATGCAAATGTATTGAACCTTTTGAATATCAATGAAGCATAATATTATCTAGTCAAGAAAATTTGGTGGATACATTTCATTAAGATTCAAAGATTTTATTACCATAATCATCTTCTCTCAAACTCTTCGGTCAGTTGTGATAGTCAAAAACGGTATTCTAATTCTAATTGTTTAAGAATTAAAGGGTATTTGATTCTCATATCATTCCATCATTTTTACATATATATTGTCAATTTATAACTATTTGTCACACATTTTAATACTAACTACTTCTCTGGTCATTGTTGTAAAGCTCCTAATAGGAGTTACTTGTTTCTCCTTGTCAATGGTTTAGGTATAGTTATTATTATTTTGATATTCATTACTTTTCATTTTTAGAGCATGTCAAAGTTTGTGACTTAATTAATTTTACATTCACAAGCGAAGGATATAAACTGTAATAAATCCATATCAACCGCGTTTGTGCTCGTCCAAGATTTATCTAAGGTTCTGCATAGGTACTATTTTATCGATGCTTTAAGAAGTATCGGTACTTCCACAGTCCAACCCGTCCATGTCATAGGTTAGTCCGTCAATTCAGTTATAGGAATATTCATTATTAATTTATTATTTACATCAAACAAGGTCAATGGTTTACAATGATAAGGCCGGTGATTGCCCATAGGTCTGTCTCAATAACATAAGCATACCTATAAACATATGAGACTTCTAATGAGTTTGATTAACATATCACATAAATTTCTCCAAAGCACCTAAAATTTTGGAAACATGGAAAACAATGAATATATAATATTCAGTGAGGAATCCTTACACATGCAAGTTTTCGCTTAAAAACGTGAGTTTGAGCCCGAATTACATCATAGATCTATCTTACCTCAAGAACTCAATATAACTTGTTCGGTTGGTGTTCGTACTATAACATATCACAAGGTTTTGATCATAGATCACCTAGGTGCCTCACAAAACTATAATTTATCATGAAGGTTTGATCACAGACTACCTTGGTAGCCTCCCACAACCAAATTTGAAAAGAATTGCCTTGGCACCAAACATTTAGTATACTGAGCATGATTCTTTTTTGAAATTAATGGGGAAAATCTCGATGTACTTCCTTTTCTTTTGAAAGCACTTGTGCTTTTACATACTATGCAAAGACGTGAATTTATTGCATATAACTGTTGCATATAGGAGAACACAACTTATTTCATTATTCTTTTGAACAACTTCATAATGAATATCAAGAGAAACTCCTTATATATTGCATATAGAATCATCATGGTTACAAGAATATGTAACACATGGATATTTCTCAAATATTTAATGTAAGTATATTCAAAGAACACATAACAAAGGAGTGTAAAGATCACTCATATGGAATCGCTAACTGGGATTTCTTTACTTGGTTAAATTCCTCTTTCCTTGCTTCCTCGTTTTTTTAGCACACGGTGCCTTCAATTTTTCCTTCTTCTACTTCTATTTAAGTGTGTACAAAGAGGATCTATTGCTCATTTGGAATTATATATTATTTCCCTTATATGTGGATAGCTTACACTTGATATTATTTTAATGCACGAGATATAGAATTTCATCATGTAAAGAATGTACTTCGGTAGTTGAGGGACCAAAATTGGCACATATTAAATCACAAGGGACCAAGAAATAATTTGTAGAAGTGGAAGGGAGAGGAAGAGGGACGGTGGTGCAATGAGAAGAACAAAAACTCTTCCTATTTATAGTTGTTGATGTCTTATGCATTTTTTATTGCCATTTTACCCAATAGTATGCTATGATATTCCTTCCCATTTTCCCCACATGGCTTTTGTGTTGTTTCATTATATGGTTGCCACTTATCAGCCATGTATTGACAATTTTTTCCCCTTCCTTTTGTTTTGTCTTTTTGCCGACTTGTCTTTTGACTTAATTTTGAAAGGCTGAATGAAGTCTAAATAACGAGTTCTTGGTATTTATGCGGAGCTCTTGTATAGTACTACATAAATGTATTTTGAAAATTCTAAAATTATTAGCTGTAAGGAAACTTAAAACAATTTTATGTGAATGATTAAAGTCTTCTATTACAAATATTAACATATTTTCTATTTATCCTTTCTCTTTTCGTCACTTAATCATTCAAATAATTTAATAGTTTTATTAACAATAAAAAGTCATAATACAAGTAAGTAAATTTTGTTGGTCATTACAATTGTACCTTGTTATAATTCTTCATTACTATAATTTGATATAGAAGACACTTTTTAAATGAATTACCGATAAGGTATCAATTGTCAAGCCTACAAGTTTGTTTCACCTTAACGGTGACATTAAGCCACCATCCGATTGGAGCCAACATGACTCATAATTTGATTATCATTTATCAACGACATAAATGGTGCTAGAGGTGTCAAAATTGGGGACGGGAGGGCCGGGCTAGAGAGCTACTCTTGTGGCTCGGCACGGCCAGCAATGTAAGGAAGCCCACACAAGCGGGCTTCTGGGTCTGCCCGGACTGGCCCGGATTTTTCTACCTCTGGACTGGCCCACCTACGTGGCTCTTGTGGGCCTCTTTCTCCATTTTTTTGCTACATTTTTTTAAATTTTATAATAAACACATTACAATTGAAATACTTCAATCGGAAATTTACCACATTTTTTAGATACATCACTAGTCTTTCAAATTTGTAAATTCTAATTAAAAAATAAACATATAACAAGATAAAATTAAAATTTTTAATAATAAACTTTAAATATTTTATTGCATAAAAAACATTGTAATTCAACTATTGTTTACACAAATTTAAATAACCAACAACTACGTAGTTTTAATACTTAAACTTTTAAAATTTATAACATAACAATTCAAACAACTATTCATTCATGTGCACCACTGTAGTTATAGTATATCCCAATTAGGTTAGCACATACTAAACTATCTATCATTTGTAAATTTATAGCTCAAGTACATCCCAACTAAGTTGGCACATACTAACTATAATTTAGTTGTTCAAATTATTTTACGTCTATGACTCACATTCTTCTACTATAACATTTGAAAAGTCTTCAATTATATCGTTAGTAACTCTATCTTGTATCCTTCTTTCTGCGTATAACCAATCTTTCACACATATAAGTGCTTCCAAAATATCTTCTTTAAGTCTTGATCATCTTTCATCGAGCACCCTGTTACCTGCACTAAAAGCAGACTTCGATACAACTGTTGAAACTGGAATTGTTAGAAAATCTCGTGCCATTTTTGATAATATAGGATAAGTATACTCATTTGATTTCCACTACTGTCAGACATCCAGATTGATAAACTCTTCCTCATTTAGCATGCATGAAATGTCAATTTTATAATATTTATCCAAATTAGTTTCGTTTATGTCTGCATTTGAACTTGAAGAATAAGCATTTCGTTTCTTCCTTTCCATTACTTACATCATTTCGGGTTTTTTTTTCCTTTAGTAGTAGTAGTAGTGGAACCACCCATATCCGATTTAGTAGATACAAAATTACCATATTTCATAGCATAGTACTTATAAATTTCACAACAACATACACTAAATCCTTATGTTTTATATTAATGTTAAAACCCAATGAGTCATTAAGTTGTTTCAAAGCACACTGTAGCCAGAAAAACATAAGGCAAGTGTTGATAATATTTTCTAAATTTTTCTTCAATTGCATCAATAACATCAAAGAAAAATATATCATTTCTATAAGTTGAAAATTATTTAGAAATTTCTAATAATTGGTTCATTACAAGATTACTCGTTGGGTAATAATCTCCGGAAAAAAGCTTTAGTTGCGTTGTAAAAAGGTATCAAAAATCGCATAACTTTAAAAGCATCTTCCCAATCTGAATCCTCAAGATTCAAAGTCTGATGTTTTGAATTAACAAATGCACTGATAGCACTAGAATATTTAAAACTCTTCCGATCTTAATATTAGATAAGTTGAATTCCATCTAATTGGAACATCATCAATAAACTTTCTTTTTCTCAAACCAAAAGTTTTACAAATCATTGCAAATTATTGTTTTCTAGAACTGAAGCAAGAAACGTAATTAATAGCTTCTCTAATTTTACATATTTACACATTTATTAGTTTTAAACCATCTTATAGAACTAAATTATATATATGATTAACACATCTCATATGGAAAAATTTAGAATCAAAGAGAAGCTTAATTGTATTTTTTAAGAAATCAATACATGCAAGATTAGCACTAGCATTATCAACACTAATACTAAATACTTTGTTTACCACACAAAATTCATTAAATAGTTGTAATATATTACCACACAAATTTATTCCATTATGTGAAAATTCAAGTAAATGAAAAGCAATAATTTTCTCATGAAGTATCCAGTTAGAATAAATATAATGTGCAGTGACACAAATATAATAATTATGATTTCTTTCAGACTAATAATCAGATGTAAAGCACACATTACCATTAAATTCACTAAGCTTAAGTTTTATTTTTTTAGATATTTTATTAAATAATTTCATGCAATCGCTTTTAGCAGTATTTCTACTTACAGACCGATAAGAAGGTTGAACAAATTTTTGCATGAACTCCTCAAAATAATGATTCTCTGCAAATATAAATGATATCTCGCTTGCTGCCAAAAACTTAGACATTCCAAGTCTCATTTGTTCCTGCGAATAAATGAAATTAGTAAAAGTAGTTGAACCACCAAGAGTAGCTAAAGTAGAAATTTGAGCTTGTCGAGGATTTATATGTCCTCTTTTATCGAAATGTTTCTTCTTGTTCAAGCCAATACGCCGGTGCCGTCGCCATAAGCTCTTCCGATCTCTTGTCTATAAATAGTGCACACTACTTTATTATTTATTTCATCCACTGTAAAAATTTGCCAAACATCTAATGTTTGTTTTTTTCTTTTTTGGCCTTTGAGATGATCCACTTTCTTGTACTGGATTTGTATCATACTCCCCATCTAAATTTATTAGAGAATTCCTATCTTGTAAATGAGGATTTATAGATGAAAATTCGTGAGAACCCTCGATAAGATAGTAGTGAAAATTGAAGAAATCGGAGTGTGTAGTGTGATGTAAGTTTGATGTGGTTTTTGTAACTTGCTACCGATAAGTAATTTTTTGCTTGTGAATTTATTTGATTGTTAACTATAAATTTATAAAAAGCTAAATCTTTTTTTACTTCAATTTTTAATGTTCACTTACAATTCTTTCAAATTTCACAATAAATTGATGTGTCAACACAAGAAACAAATATAAAAACTTGAAAATAGTCAAAAAAATAAGGCACCTACAGTGCCTTGGTGCATGGGCTGTAGGCGCCTGTTGCCTGCAGCAGCGCAGCTTTAATAATGGCTGAGAGACGACTCTGCCAAAAAATTGAAAAAAAAAATTTTTTGTAATTAAAAATTCCACGAGCCAGTATATCTGAACCGGCCTACCCGAGTAGGCCGCGAGTAGCGCCCAGCGGCACGGACCAGCCAGTCCTAGGCCGGCCCCCGAACCCGGGATTTTCCGAGCCCGCCCATCTTGACACCTTTAAATAGTGCCATAACAGGCTCATACTTTATTTATTTATTATTTTTTTAAGGGACATGACTCATATTTGATTATCATCAAATAATAGAAAAATTTCTATTCGTAGTCCTTTTCATTTGTACAGTCATTGAAACAAACATATATGTAGAAATGACAATGAGACAGGCATTACCGGATAC
Organism: Nyctanthes arbor-tristis; assembly: GCA_963692815.1. Taxonomy (NCBI): domain Eukaryota; kingdom Viridiplantae; phylum Streptophyta; class Magnoliopsida; order Lamiales; family Oleaceae; genus Nyctanthes; species Nyctanthes arbor-tristis. The sequence continues at coordinate 37,204 of CAVNYN010280955.1, read as the reverse complement.
TCGAGAGTACCCTCCCCGTTAAGTATCGGGGTGGGTACGAGGCGAAATTTTTCGCCCCGAACTCTTATCGGGGGGGGGGGACGGGTTTTGGCTGCCCCGCCCCGATACCCAGTCTCTCTTTTTTTTTGAAAAAAATATTTTGTTCTCTATGAAATTTCAAATCTAGATGTCAAAGATGAAACTGACATGATACTTAAGATGATTTTTCATATAGTTTTAATTCTATTTTTTTCTATATATTTTTAAGTTATTTCTTAACTTAGCTCTTAACAGGTATTTTTTTTTGTACCCGCCCCGAATCACCCCCGCCCCGTACCCGATTGAATCTGGTCCGGGGCGGGGGATTTCTTAACGGGGTGGAGACGAGGGAAAGCATACCTGCCCCGAACCCGCCCCAGATCGGAAGAGCACACGTGTGTCTCTTTTTTTCTCGATCGGTTACCTTTGCTTTTTCACTTTCTTTATCCAATTGTGTTTTGTTTCTCCTAAAAATCGAGTTTTGATTTAACACCATATGTCATCATCGCACTATATAGTGCTATATGACCATATGACGTGTCTTAACCATGTGATGTACACTATATGTCTGTATGACATTATATAGTGTTGTATATCATTTTTGCCTAAAAATCTGCCTTCCGATCTCCCATAATGTACAGTTGTAGAGAATAATGAGAAAAAATTGCTAAGATACAAATGCCACCGGCCACGTCATTAAACTGCATTGTTTAAGGAGGGGTTTTCAATTCAAACCCTCAACGGGAAAGTGAAAACTCGATAACTCCAGACCGCAACCCATAAATCCCCGAATCTTGAAATTCGTTTCGAAGAACGAAAATGGATGATTGGGAACTGAGCGCAGAGGAATTGGACAACCTGGAACGAGATGCCATCAAGCAATTGGCTGAGCGTAATTCCTCCTCCGCTTCCACCACCACCAGCAACAGTTACGGTAATAATAACAACTCAACTGTACCTGCTTCTCGACTGGGGATGGTGCCCTCATCTCGTTCCCCTGCCAAACCCGCCTTCCTCTCTACTCCACCCTCATCTCGTTCCCCCGCCAAACCCGCCTTCCTCTCTACTCCACCCTCATCTCGTTCCCCCGCCAAAACCGCCTTCCTCTCTACTCCACCTTCCGCGAATCATTCGGTTCCCCATTCTCCTCCCTCAATTTCCCAGGCTTGCCTTTGCTTTTTCAGTATTTTTTTTTAATTTTTCAAAAAAAGAACCAGAAGAAGTTATTCTTGCATTACTTTGGGGCTGCAAACTTGTAATTGAGACCATTAAATGCTGATTCTTAATCCTTGATTTTCGCAGCAGATAAATGCTTCACCTTCTGCAAATAAAAGATTATCTTTATCAGTTGCCCCAAAGTTGACTGGTGAGTCTCTTTCATTTGTCTGTCTTTTGCTTGTAGAGTGTGCATTATTTTGTGGGTTTGATGGGTTATACTTCCTTGGCAAATGAAGATTATCAGTCAAAGAAACAACCACCTAAGCTAACGGTTAAACTTTTTTTTACACGCAAATGGAAATATTGCAGCGAAATTTCCATATGACCAGGTAACTTCAATCTTCTCTTGAGGTCTAGTTGTCTAGCTAACTTGTTTTACTTTTTCTGGCTTACAAATGTTACTTTATCTTGGACTAGGTACTTGTGGGATGTTTTCGCAGTATTACGAAAGCCAACTGGAATGCAAGAGAAAGGTTTTGAGCTCTTTCTCTTTTCTATACATACATTAAATACTCGCCTTCAAGAATGAAAAACATTTTAGTCTTCCTTGTATGAGCTTAATCAACTTAATTGAATTTTCTTTCAAGTTTCTCCCTTTTCTATTTGCAGTTTGTTATCAGCTATCAATTGTAACTGCATTAAGTAATCTTTTACAGACTGTGGATGTTTCCTTTATCTTCATTATCAACAGCAGAAAAAGTTATTATGGGTGCTCCTGGGGCCAACATTGAGGTAATCACGGAGAGACCACTAAGTCTTTGCCTAGTTGTATTACTATGTGAGATCGGTTTCATTGTTGTTTTATGCATATTAGTTGTTACTGGCAATGGTCTCTCGCAGTTTTCTAATAAGATATAAGATAATGCTTGAGTACTTGAGGCATTTTTCCCTCTTAAAACTTTTTGGCACTTGATGTTTATGGTATTATTTTCAGCTAGAGAACTTGGATCCTTTGGTAAGGCGTGCTATTGATGCTGCCTCTGCACTTCCCAACCTACGAGGTAAATTGTGAATCACTCAATAGTGAGGGATGTGGTTGGTTCCAGAAAGAAATTATGTTTTTGTTTGATTGCACATTCTGCAGAATCTAGCATTTATTTAGCATAATGTCCATCAACATATCTCTTCCCTTTGAATTAATTTGAATATAGCACTCTACACAGTGCTCAGACCAGTGTATTTTCTTCTTAAGCAAACTTATGTGCCGTCTTTTCCATTGTTAAACTGTATTTCACAACTAAGTAACACCCATGAGATATCTGTGGATCCTTTTTCATGGAATATTTATCTATTTTTCCCTAGTGACTTTTAGAAACTGTACTACGATCTCAGAGAAACTTTACCATATGAGAATGGAATGCCTTTTTCTTTTCCATCTCTATTCGGTCTCAAGAAAAAAATTATAATTCTTTCTTCCAATTTTAATTTGTTAACAGCGTCTGACGTTTTCCATCACGACATATCTTTATTCTTTCAACCTTTTTATTAGGAAAGAGGTCAGTAGGACTAATTTAACTTACACCAGCATTAAGATGTAAAGCTCATGGAACTTGATAATGGGACTTACTTGCAACATATGGCTAGAATATTGGAGTTGACAAATTTCCAAGTACTCGTACTGAATTGGCTTTTGCAAGACTAGGGTTCATATTTGGACTGGAAGCAATTTTCTGTACAACATTTTGATGAACTATTTGCATAATAAAAACTTAGATCCTCGAGTAATCATTTATAACTCTTCTGTATTGGTATAGCAGTTTGGTTGTAACCAATGAAATAAGTTTGTTACAATGTTAATTGGCGTGCACATATCATCTATCCCTTTTAACCATGAAATTTTTTTCATGTTTCAATGTATTTATTTCAATTTTCTTGCCAGATCGTTACGATCTCGTCCCCACTTTTGTTGAATCAAAGCTTCTACCTTTTCAATGCGAAGGTGTTAGGTATGTAAAATTATTCTCCCAAAATATTTTTGTTGCTTGTTGCATAATTGGATTAAGGTTGGGAACGGTTGAGTCGATTCGGTTTTTTGGTTGACCCGCAACCAACCAGATCGAGTTGGTTTGGGTAAACTGGTAGCTTTTTTTCCGAACGAAACTGAGTTGGTTTCAGCCAGTTTTCTAACAGGTTGAACCTGATCCCATCAGTTTGGTTGGTCATTTCTTGCTGGTGTCCATGCCATTTTAGTTATTGTAAATTTTTCTTGTGATTTGAGGGTCGATAATGTGGAAATTTTCAGATTTGTGTTGCAGCATGGAGTGCGTGTTTTGCTGGCTGATGAAATGGGGCTTGGAAAGACTCTTCAGGTATTTGACCTTTAATATAATTGTACTACATCTCAATCATGTTATTCCCGTAAGCTGTCGCCTAGATATGAGCTGATAGCTCCTTTGACTTTCTTGTTTATGAGGTTGTGTTGGTTTCAGCTGCTCGTCAACATTCAGTTCCCAACTACCAGCACCTACTCTGCTCCTTTATCGAGAACGTTTAATACAAAATTTTTCATGCCCAAGGCTGTTCTCGAAAGCTAATTTTCTCTGTGGAATGAAAGAAATTGTTTTTCTTGTTTTTACATGCTTGACCATCGATGAACTTTTAATTCACGGATTTTACTGAATCTGGTCTAATGCAAATATTTGGCGATGTCTTTGATGCATGGGGTTCTTCTGTCAGAGAGTAATTATAGCTAACTGGTTGACAACGTATTTTGTGTATGTTTAATGCTTTCTTGCAAAATTCATTTAGCTTTGAGAATCTGTTACTAAATGCTTCATCATAACTTGAGTGTTAGTTTTTACTTCTGGATTTGTCTGGTTGCCAAATTTCTTTTGGTTCCTAGGTTCTGAGCTCGTATTTTTATGTGATCATTCGATAGATATACATAACTTGATCAAACTACGTCTACATGTTCAGAATCATATTGGAATAACTGCCTTTTTACAATCGTAACCAAACTGCACCCTCTAAATTTACCGCTGGTTTGTTTTGAAATAATTTGAGACAATCGAGTAGAATAATATTAAACTATCTATTGCCAAGGTTGAAAGATTTTGAACTAATTATTTATTTCTGTAACCCCTCTTCACACAAAAATGTGAGTTGGCCCATGAAAGTTAAATATCTGATCACAACTGCAGGCAGTTGTTGTAACCTCTTGCATTCGTGATGCGTGGCCAGTTCTTCTTCTCGCTCCATCTTCCTTACGGCTTCAATGGGCTTCTGTATGTAAATGAATATCTCACTCAATCTCTATCAACCCCCTTCTCCCGCCTCTTGTTGGCACACTGTTAACTGTTTTATTGTGATGCTTTATTGCAGATGATCCAACAGTGGCTGCAAATACCACCATCGGATATTCTTGTATGTTTTGCCAGTTATGTACTCATATCTTGTTGAATAATAATAATAATAATTATTATTATTATTATTATTATTGTTATTTTTTTGGTGGTTTATCCTAATGCTTAACTGGACATGTTTATTTTTCTGTTGCTTTACGTTGTCTAGATGGATTTACTAACTTGCAAGTAATATAAACTTGTGCTTGGGTTGTCCTATTTATGGGGTGGGATTAGGAGTGGCAACAGGGCGGGTTCGGGGTGGGTATGCCTTCCCCCGCCCCCTGCCCCGTATCCGATTCAATCATGTACGGGGCGGGTACGAGAAAAGTACCCGTTACATGCCCGGTTAAGAAAATCCTAAAAAAATTAAAAAAAAAAAAAAAAAATTGGAAACTACATAAAGAAAACCATCCAAATTATCATACATCAAGCTAATTTTAAAAGCTATGGTGTTAACCATATATGTGATTTAATAATTTCAGTTCCCACTTCAATTTTCTCTTTACACAAGCAACTGGAATTCTGCTACCTATTTGAGAGTTATGCCTTCACCTATTATATTTACTTTTTGCTAAGATTTAACAAATTCTTTTCTGAAATCCATAGAGTTCAACTGCTCCTTGCAGTTTGTATCTATTTTTTTATAATTAAAAAAAAACTAATTTTTTTAAAAAAATATTGTCGGGGCGGCCAATACCCGTCCCCGACCCGATAAGGGTTCGCGGAGAAGAATTTCGCCCCGTACCCGTCCCAATAGTTAACGGGGTGGGTCCTCGTGGGTATCGGCTCTAAAATTGCCATTCCTAGGTGGAATGTATCACTAGTCACTACTTTTTTGTCACTATGCAAGAAATAATAAAATGTGACGTTAAGGATAAAATGTGACGTTAAGGAAATTATAGATAAATGTGAGCCAAGTCGAGAGCTGGTGATAGAATTTTGTTTCAGCTTCTATTTCTTACTCTAATATTCCTTACTGTACAAGGGTATCTTAGATCTCGCCACATTTCCGCGGGCTAAGCTTCTGCTGCATCTATGTTGGTCTTAAAGAATATTTTTTCTGTTACTGAACCTCACAACCTGTAACAAGCAGCTAACTGGGGCCGAAAGCAGAAGTTTCTGGCAGTTAAGTTAAAAGTTAAAGTGAGCATGGCTCTAGTACCAAAACTCTGGGTTTGAGAAAAGATATTCTCATTTATTAATTTTAAACTAAGATTTTTTATTTATTTTAAACTAAGATTTCGAGGCTTGATCGTAGAAGTACTTGAGTATAACTAAGTACAAAAATTATGATAACCAGAGAATTGAAAATATAGAAAGATGGAAACTTATCACAAATTCAGAATGCAGACTTCTAAAAAATTTGATATGCCAAATTATGCTGGAATTTGGGAAAAGAGGAAGAAAAATGAAGCTGCTATTTTTACCAAAGCAGGATAGAGAAAAATTTCATTACCAGTGGTAGTTTCTTGATAACTGATTTTCTTGGACGTTTAGAAGAAATAACATTGAATCACTTAAATGGTGAAAATGGACTCATAAGTCCGAAGTCTAAACCCAAATTGTTGGGAATAAGGCTTGGCTAGTTATTGCTTTTATGGCCAATAGTTAACAGGATATTTGAAGAAATTTGGAAGGAAATATATGACTTCTTAATTGAAAACCATAGGAACTTGAATATTTTTGTTTATTTTATTATGCAAGGGTTAATGTATAAAGGACTTTCCTCTTCATTGTCGTTCTGAATATTGAAATATCGACTGTATTTTTGGAAATGTCATTAAACCATGAGATCTTTTCATTCATATTTCCTCTGGTATTTGACCTTGAATGGCTCTCATGCCGGGAGGTCTTGCTATTAGGCTGTTTTCTGCAGATGTATATGAAGTATGTCCAGTGATGGAATTCAACCCTGATGAAAATAATTGTACAGGTAGTTCTATCTCAGTGGAGTGGATCAAACAGAGTTGGATTCAATATTGTTACATCAAATACCAAGAGGTCTGTCAATCTTGATGGTTTGTTCAACATCATATCATATGATATTGTACAAAAGTTACAAGACGTTCTCACGGCATCTGAATTCAAGGTAAGTAGATATAATAGTTTGAAACCATACATCCATTGTGCCATAACAAAATTGATATTAATTTCAAAATTCCTGGTCAGCCGGTCTTTTATCTATGAATAATTGTAGTGTAACTTTCATGATTTTCTGGAGCAATTCGATTTATATTTGATCGAAAAGGGAAAACCCACAATCTTTATTTTCATGTATGATCGTCATCTGTTATGATGCAGGAAGCATTAAGTAAATGATTAATATAAGAATTGGAGTGAATGTAGCATGGTATTATCCGTGCGACATTTCTATAGCCAAATTGAAGTTTTGTTAATTTTTAAGAGGAATTCTAGAATCTTTGCTATTCTTTTACCTAATCAGATTTGTTCCTTGTTTTATTATATTTCCTTCTCAAGGAACTCTACTAAACTATCCAAGTTTAGAAGGTTGTGGATGTTGTTTTCTCATTCTTGTATGCAATCTCACACATTCTGAATGTTAAGTTTTCTGTTATGCGTTCTAAATTTTGTTCCAAAACTCTGGGTTTGTGTATGTATCTCTATTTAAGGTTTTTCCTTTAGTTTTTCCCATTATGAGCTCAGCCTTCAAACATGAATAAGATATTTTTTTTAATGACTTTGAGATCTGGTGCTTCTCTCTGCATCAATGTACTGTCTTCATGTTTGCTAATCATGTAAAAGCACATCAAATTTTTTTTACATGCTAAATCTTTTACTTTGCTTCCACCTGTGTAATATGTTATGTCCATGTTCTTAAAATCATTTACAATCAGTGAAATTTTTTTTCCTATGGTTCTTAGATGGAACGCTGCATTTTGTACATTCCTTTACTGAAAAATCTGCCTTGCAAAATCAACATAAAGCTGGAAGCATCTCATTTTATTTATTTATTTTTTATTTTTATTATTATTATTTTTTGGCTTGATGATAAAGAACGATGCTTCTTCAGCAATTCAAGAAGCAAGAATGTCTTGTGTGGAATATATGCATTGGATTTCTAAGTTAATAATTTTTCTTCATGCATTCGCATCTAATGCCACAAAATCTGAACTAGGAGCATCTTCAATGCTAAGGTCTTGCTCCATGGTCCAAAAAAGAGAGAGAAAGACCCAAAAAAATTCATGGGCCCCATATATTTTTTTATTTTCTTTTAATTTTCTTTTTCTTTTAATCGCTTTTCACTCATTTACACCACTTTTTTCCTAACTTTTCCTCCCTCGTATGCCGTGTAAGGTCTACAAATAGACCTTCATCCAAGACTTCTCCATTACTATTTTATCATTATTTTTGAATTTCTATCTATCTCTCCTCTTTTTCACTTTTCCCTCTCTTTTTTTCCCACACCTCTTTCCACCAATATTCAATTAAAATAATCATCTTCTCTCTTATCTCTCTCTCCTTCATCACCCAACATCAAAAACCATGCATTGGATATGCTCTAATAGCTTGAGTTTAAATTCCAGATACATGCATATTCACTTCTATTAATTATACTTTCAGACACGTGCACAAACTCATTTATATATTTATCATATTGAATTTAAGCATGTTGTATGGATACAACATAAAGAATTCCCAAAAATTTGTATAATTGAAGTTCAGGATTGCTGCTTATGTTTTTACCAATCGTGTGCTCTTCCGATCTTATTCAGGTTGTGATTGCAGATGAATCGCACTTTCTGAAGAATGCCCAAGCAAAACGGACAAATGCGTCCCTTCCTATATTGCAGGTTCTTCTTTTTCCTTCTTTGTGTAAAAAAATAGTGCATCATAACAGACAAGTGATCAAAAGAGAGGAAATGAGTGATACCAGAAATACCACGGTTATGTTACGGTTTTTTAACTTCCTTTTGAAGAAAAGAGAAGGTAAAAGAAATAAGGATGGTGGGAAGAAACTTTCTTCCTCTTGTTTTCAGTTTCCCTTTTATCTTTTTCTATTTCCGGAAGGCACGGTGGAAAGCAGGGTGTAATTAGAAACAATTGGACTCTGTGTTTTAAAGCTATATGCATACTTATTTTAGTTTCTTCAATGTTAGATATTACATGGATCTCGCTCTCTCTCTCTCTCTCTTACTTTCCATGCTGTCTTCTCTGTTTTCATGAGTTCAGAAAGATCAATATGTAATGTTGTTTAGTGGAACTCCTGCTTTGTCAAGACCAATTGAATTATTTAAACAGGTATACTTTAATCATTTTTTTCAGAATTGATGAATAGCTCTTTATGCTTCAAAAAGGTTTGGAGTTTCAAGTTGATGCCTATCAGTTTGTCTCGTAACAGTTGGAAGCATTGTATCCTCATGTATATAAAAATGTTCATGAATATGGAAACCGGTACTGCAAGGATGTAAGTCGAAATTCAAATGTATTTGATTATTAACTGCTGTGCTGCTATTGCGACCAACCTAAAGAACTATTTACATTGTTCTCTTTAGGGTATGTTTGGAGTCTATCAAGGTGCAAGTAATCATGAAGAGCTTCACAATTTGATGAAAGCCACAGTGATGATACGGAGGCTTAAGAAAGATGTTCTCTCTCAACTCCCTGTAAAGCGGCGGCAACAGGTGGATAGCTTGTTTAGTTACTGGAATGGTGTCTGCTAAACTATTTGGCCTCATCTTTTTTTACTACACTATTGACCTTCCTATCAATGGAGCCACCTTACCTTATCTTCTCAAGCATCGTCTTTTTGCAAGTTTTCCTTGTTTTCGTCTCAGTCTCTCTATTGAGATTTGTCTCCGTATATGTGGATACCTGTTTTTACAGGGTTAATATGGTTTAGAACTCCATCCTATTGCTAAAACTCAAGTAGTGTCTACTTTTGGTACTTGTCAAGCTAGATTGCAATATATCTTCCCTTTTCTGCTGAATGATTTCTATTATTAGGGTGCATCTAAAATATCCTATCAAATCCAAATCTTGATCATAAATGAAACTGAAATTCGTGTCTTCACTATTTTAAAAACTAGTACTATCACTAAACAGATTAGGCAATCATCTTTTTGAATTGAGAGTTAGCTGCAATATGTTAATAATGCACATCAAATAGACATCTCGATCATTATCCAGGCTCCCTCCAGGCATGTTTTCTGTCTCCAGTGCTTATTACGAGGTTCTTGGGCCTGAATATTTGGAAGCAGATTTATATATAATATCTATTTTCAGCTTTATTTTATTCCTTAATTTCAGGTTTTCTTGGAACTGGGGGAAAGGGAAATGAGACAAATTAATGCTCTGTTCTGCGAGGTAATATGAATTTCTGCTTATTTCTTGGAAAGACTTCTGTTTTAATCTTCAATTCATACTAAAAATAACTAGTGAATGCAATAATTTTTCTTTTATTTGAGACTATTTTGGTTATTATTGTATCAATGTCTTCTGGAGTGATGTTTTATATTGTTAACTTTTATGATTTTCTTCATTTTACTGAAAATATGTTGTTTGGCATAATTAACATTTTTAATCCCTTCCATACAAATCTCTCAAATTTCTTCTACATTTTTTTCCCTTTGCCCTCGCTTTGTATTTTCAAGTAAAGGAAATATAGAGAACACAGCTCACTCATTACTTGCATTGTTTTTATGGTTGTGTATCTCACACTTAAAAGTGTACAGCTGCTAAGTTACATTGTAGCTTGGAAGACAAGAATTTCCAATCAATCTCCTTGTTGTGCAGCTGCGGTTTATTAAAGAAAAAATTAAATCTAGCCAGTCAAAAGAGGAAGGTGAATCCCTCAAGTTTACTGAGAAGAATCTTATAAATAAGGTACACGCGATAGCTTATGCATGGTCTTTTTTCTTTTCTTTTATTTGCGGATTACTCTGCTTTCATGTGATTCGAGAATTTAGGCTACCTCCATTGTTTTGAAAATATTCTTTCATTTTATGAAATTGTGTCCTCTTTTGGAAAATAAATAGTTTCTTCTCCTTGATATTTTCTGATCTACTTGAAAAAAAAATTGCATCCCTTCATACTTTTTGAGGTTCTAAAGGAAACTTGGATCTACCCTGAATCTCTGCAAAACACACTATTTTCATCTCCTACTGAAGTAGGGCTAATTTGCATTGGATGGAGGGAATACAACTGTGTGTTATTGTTGACATTCCAATGTCACATATGGAAAGGTAATAGTTAATAAGTCAACTCCATTAGCTCAGTCCTATTACCACACACGCTCAGTCCTATTACCACACTAACTCTTTGATGCCATTTTTTTTTTTTTTTTGGGTACAATGTTCTGTCCATCTTTGCTTGAAATATGTAACCTGAATTGGTTTAGAATAGCTCTTTCAGTGTGGATAGGCAGTTCTTTCATTCTTTTCCTAGTAGAATGGAAGAATCTTGCTTAATACTTAGATCATACTCTGTTTAACTTTCACTTTATCCTCAAAATAGTTCCCCCCCCCCCGGTGTTGAATAATACTTCTATAAAACTTTCATCTGTGGCTATAAAAGGGATCGATAAATAGTAAGTATCTACATTACCAAGACAGTAATAGTAACACACACATATGCACACCATTTTTCATTTTAAAATGAATTATTTGGATATGTGAACTGTCAACCTACCAGTTGACAGTTGACCTGTCGACCTGATAGCTTCTTCTGGTTGACGACTAGGTCAGGTGATAATGTGTGTGATCAATGAATTTGGTGTAAACCTTTAGTAAACTTTCTGGTTCTCATTGCATGACCTGTACATGTATGGGTTAAGCTATTGAGTTTGCTATTAATGCACTATAGAAAGAAACATTTTGTTTCCATTAACTCCCAGTACTTTTCAGTTCAAATCTGCAAGTGTTGTCAATGAATATGCAATCTTTTAAACTAGTATGATGGCATCTTAATTTCAAGGAAAATTAATTTCCTAATTGGTGCAAATGACATTCTGCTAGATTTTACATTTCAGCTACTGCCTCCTGTGCGCATTTTAACCACTTACATTGTGGAATTATCCATTCTAAATATTTATGACCTTTCAACTTATTGGTGACATCTATGCCTCAGATTTATACTGAATCTGCAGAAGCAAAGATTCCTGCTGTAATGGACTACCTAGGAACTGTTATTGAGGTATATATATCTAATATCATCTTATTCGCTGCTCGTTTTGCCCTGCTTGCTACTAGTAGTGGACGGTGCATGTAAATTTTTATTTGTCCCCTCCTGCATATGGGGATTTCCTAAATATGTTATGTTACTTCCCTCAATTGTTTGACCTCAAAAGCTCAATGTGTAAGGAATAACCACCATGAATCTAAGTTCTTGTGCACATGATAAGAATATTTTTCGTGCGACGAACAGATGGTTTGAGTAATACTAATATTATTAGCAGTTTGGCAATTCGACTTGGGTATTTTAAATAAGGTCCTACGCTGTGCAGGCTGGCTGCAAGTTTCTGATATTTGCGCATCATCAGCAAATGATTGAGTCAATACACCAATTTCTTATTGTAAGACTGTTAACTTTGGCAAGTTTTGTGAATATTTTGACGTGCTAACATAAACGGCTATGTTTCCAGAAGAAAAAAGTTGGCTGCATTCGGATTGATGGGAGTACACCTGCTGCCTCAAGACAGGGATTGGTGACAGATTTTCAGGAAAAAGATTCTATGAAGGCTGCTGTGGTATTCATTTTGTTTTATTTGGTTCGAGAATGTTGTTGTGCATTTTATTCTCCACAAGATAATGCAGTTCTAGTTTCGTGTGTGTAGTTATCCATCAAAGCTGGAGGTGTTGGTTTAACCTTGACAGCAGCTAGCACGGTAATTTTTGCGGAATTATCTTGGACCCCAGGAGACATGATTCAAGCAGAGGACCGTGCTCATCGAATTCGCCAAGTAATTTATTTGAGCACCCCCTCTTGAATTTATTTTGCTAAAATCGAAATCTATGTCTTGCTCACAGAATTGTAAGTTTGCATGGGCTAAATTCATAAGTTTTTCTCTTATCACTTTCTATGGATTGTTAATATTTTTAATAACAATCTAAATGCTCGAAATTCTGTTAATTTGTTTAGGTATCATCTGTCAACGTATACTATCTACTGGCAAACGACACAGTTGATGATATAATATGGTGCCTTCATGTTCACTTCCACAATGACACCATTTTTGTTTATAAAACTTACTGTTAGCATTACCAGCAATTTAACTGCTTTTCTTTTAGGGATGTCATCCAGAGCAAGTTGGAGAATTTGGGACAGGTTCGACCTTTAGACTTATTTCTTTGTTTGCATGTTTGCAGTAGTAGCTCAGTAACTAGTTTTAATTCATTAATCATTCCATTACTATGATAGGTTATTGTTTAACTGTTAGTGTCGACAATGATTGTATCTTTTCATTTGGTGGGCTCCGGCCTCCTACAAGGTTATTTGAGGCCCTTCTCTCAAAAATTATATTGCTGATGCGTAAACCTTTGATTATCAGATGCTTGATGGCCATGAAAATACCTTGCAAGTTTCAGTTGACCCAACAAAGAGCAGTCCGGCTAAACAAAGACCAACAAAGAGCAGCCCGGCAAAACAAAGAACGCTGGACTCTTTCATGAAGCGCTGCACGAACTTCAGCTCTGATGACGAGCCTAAGCTTAAATTCCCCAAGCATTGACATGACAAGGACTGTATATCTGAAATTTTAGCGAGATGTCTGTAGTCTAATTTGTTATTTGTCCTACATTTGTATTGCCGGGGCATAACCAAAGTACTTGTATTCGCATGTTTTTGATCAATATATGTTTGCCATTTACTAATAAAAAAAAAAATGAGGATCGTATATTATTACGTGTTTGTCCATAAACGGCAAAAATACAAGTACCATTTTGTCACGATATACTTGAATGCATAGAACTTGTTGGCATGGCACTACATCTTAGGCATCCAACAATGAGACGCAATCTTCTCCGTGTCTCCATGCAACTTACCATCTCTTTTCTCAAGCTTTAGATTCTGAATCTCTTTTCTATCGCCAAGGATGTTTTTTCTTCTACATGTATTTCTACCACGCATGCCCTTTCTCATAAAATTCTCTACTATTATCTTCTTATGTAAATAGTCATTGAAAATATATATGACCGTTTGTCCGTCTTCAAAATTTTCTACGATTATCTTATTCTTATGTAAACAGCCATCCAAAATTTTCCTTAGCCCCCATAGTGGGTGCTTAACCCCAATTCATACATGGCATGCCAACTAATAAAAGGTAGGCCCCATACAATCAGCATCTCCAACCGCACACCTCACGCACCCAAAAGCCCACCCATCCCCAATCCTCCAGGCGGCCAAATCCCTCATCCTCCCCTAATTTCCAGTGACACAAGAATGTTGCTGAATCCGGCAGCCAATAAACGAGGGACCCCCCCCCCCCACCAAAAAAAAAAAAAAAAAAAGAACCCCCTCGCTGCCATAGGCGGCAGCATAGAATCAGAGTATTCTAGCGGCCAACGGGGCAATGGAAGAGAGGGGGATTTGGGGGGGGGGGGGTTCTATGAGGGAGTGGAGGAAGATGGGGAAAAGAGGGAAGATGCATTTTTACGGAATCCATCAATATCCAATATCCTCATTTTGGATCTCAAAAAATTCCATAAAGTTCAGGTGTCCTCAGAGATCACGAATTTCAATGAATTTCTTATCAGGTGTCTGAGCGATAAATATGAATACGAAATTTTTGGACAAATCTAGTCATCACTCAATGGGTTTCGAGTCCGCCTTTCTTTTGAATCAAAAATAAAAAAATCAATACTAAGAGGGGGAAAAAAAAGAAAATAAAAACATATCCTCTACATTTTGTATTTGAGATTATCAATTCTGGGTTTTATATGCTGTACAAATCTTTTTCAATGAAGTTTGGATGCGAGAGTCAATTTTTGGGTAATATGAATACATTGTTGTGAGTTGTGACTTTAAATATATATATATATATATATATATATATAAAATTACAACTACAACAACGTCCCTTAAAAAATAAATACATCGTTGTCCGGTTTGTCTTCATTCTTATTTCTTTTCAAAATGATGAATGCCCGTTTATGCGTTTTCCTTTTCTGAACCTTTTAATCCAACAAGTTTTGATTTAGTCATTTTTAGCATTCATCGTTAAATTTTTATGAAATGCATGTGGATATTAGCCGTTGATTATTTAAGCATTAAGAGCTATGTTATTATTTACTTATTTTTTTCCTAACTTTTATCTCACATTCACATTTAACTTGCACAATAAATAACTAATGAGGCCTTAACCGGTTTAGTTATGGAGCTATTGCTGAGGCTGTTGAACCTAGAAGTCCATATCTAATTTCACTTATGTGGAGGGTTTCTCTACATTATTGGATAGTGGTTGTATATTTGTAGAAGGTATTATGTTCAATTCCCCATATGTAGGGGGTTTTTCTACATTTATCATAGTTTATAGTCTCTTGTATAGAGACTTGTATGTTTATAATCCTCTATATGCGATTGTATTATTGATTTATTTACACTCTATTACATTAAGACATATATTTATGGGCACTTTGGCCCAATGCTATTTGTGTTGCAAGTGTACTTGAGCAAAATAAAAAGAAAAAAAAAACTTGTGCAATAAATAAATAAAATAAAAAGGTCACTCAACGTTTAGATTGAGTGGTGGAGACTATAATGAAATTTAAAATGAGTGGTGGAGATTTAATTGAAATTTAAAATGTGTGGTGATTGTTAAATAGTTATCAAATTAACAATCAAATCATAGTATGTGAAATTATAAGTTAAAATTATAAAAAAAGATCAAACAACCACTGAAATATATATTGGATTATGTAATTTTTTTTCATTCGTCTATATTGTTTTTTATTATTAGTTCACATTTTTCCCCATTAAGAATGCTTGAAATAATATGAAATTTTAAAATTCATTAAGGGTACGTTTAATTACAAGTATCGAATTTATTTGAAATAAAACTATTTTCTTGTTAATTCAATTATCGTAACTGTCACAGAAAATAAATTTCAACTTGTTTGACTGAGAGTGAAATTTACGAGAAAAAGTATGAATTACCTAGAAAACGAAAAATTTATGCCCCGTAAGAAAACATTTTCCTTATTTTCAAGGAAATGAAAAAAATGTAGAAAAAAATTCCAATCAAACACCACAAAAGTAAGAATTTAAATGGAAAAACTAATTTTTTATAGAAAATTTTTAGCAATCAAAGACACCCTAAATTCCCTGATGAGAAACCAAATCTTATCTTATATATATATATATATATATATTAAAACAAGATAGTGGTTATACAAATTTTCCCGCCAAAACTACTATCCTACTTATATATACCTCTTTTTTATTTATTTTATTTTAATTTTAATAATATATATACACATTTCTAACTAATTAAGCTTCAAATTGAATCTCTAATATTTTATATATATGTTTTTATTTTATACAAATATAGATAATATACTTAATTATAATATATATTACTAGTCTTTCACTCGTGCATTGCACGAGATAATCAAACAAACCAAACAATCTCAGTAAATCACAATAAATGAGATAATCAATATTATACACAACCATTGCATGATTAATATATATGTATATTATTAATATCATTAAAAATGAAGCAAAAAACACAGCTATAATAAGATTATTAGTTCTTATTGCACAGACACTACAATGCCATATGTAGAGTAAATAAGGACACATCTATATTATGACAAACTCATAAGAACATCTTCATAAGAAAAGAGTAGTTAGTAATAAATCAAAAAGCAATTGTTCAAAATTTCCTAAAATCTATAACGTTAGTTGAACTATCATGTGGAACGATTAGCACGACGATCCTGTGCAAAGTTAACAAATGTAACATGATTGAAATGGCAATCCCTATATTCTGAATACTTCATTAGGATCAGTACGACCTGAGATTTAGAAAGATATTAAAAAAAAAAAAAGGTTACAATGAAGACAACCAAGGATTACTTCCACACAAGACCACAAACTCAATTATAGGCCAAAGATAATCTTTAGAAACATGCATCCAGCTATAATTTTCATTTCAACACCATGAGGATAGAACTCTAAGCCAGCAGTGAAGACAAACTCTTCAAGACTGGAAAAAGTTGCCAATCTTAAAACGATGAAAGTAATCTTGCATCGTACCATTCCTTCACATGTCATCATCCTTGGCATAGATTTACAAATCTATCGAGGATGAAAATCAAGGATGACGACTCGCGACAAATTCGGTCTCTGAAAATCAAGGAAGTTTGATACAGGATTTTTGTAATTTGAACCTGAGAGTTTTTTCCACACTACTCCAATAGCTTGCTAACATTAGCGAAAATTGCACTATCCCTATTCAACAAAAATTTGTTAGGAACATTTCAAGATTGCCACTTCTGAGTGATAAATGTACACCAAAAAAAATATAAATATGTAAGCCACACAGTTGTTATTTGCCAAAACAGTCAAGTTGAAGCAGGAAGACATGACAAAATATTGTTAGTCCATATAGAAAAAGAAGTCAGCTTCAATAGGACAAGAGAAGAGATCATTTTCATTGAGTGCATGATGAGTTAGTTCACCGCTGAAGGATAGAACCATTGGTCAGTAACATACATGTAAATATATTTGTTTCTCTTTCTATATTTTCACCTATAGTCTCACAATTCAAGTTTCCTTTTAACAATTTAAAGAGATAGCTCCTAAGGTAATTGTACATTAGGTTCGAGAAGAAGCAGGCTTACCAAAATTCACAAAGCTTTCTTTCAAGTCTATTAGTTTTTATCAATTTTGCAATTACAAATTGATTTTCTTTCAATTCTATTACTTTTTATACATTTTGCAATTACAAAATGATTTTAAGCTGGAGAAAAAGTACAATGCAGTATTACATTGAATGTTTTTGAAACTGTAAGCCAAACTTGAAAGCTATAAAGTCTGGAATTTCACTTTTGAGTTAGAACTGAACAAAATGTATGGAAAATACTTTCCATCTAATTAAAAAAATTTTATCATATAAGTAAAGACACATTTTCATTCCAGTTAGTTCTCCACAATTTTAGTTCCACATGTTTATGTTTTCTCAAGATCAAGATATCAAACTTTCCAAGAACGTGAGCAATTCTTTCTGATTCTATTAATGAATAAACTTATCTTAGTCAAAAAAACAAAAACAAAAAAAAAAGAAAAAAGAAGGAAAAAAAAAAGAATAAGAAGCATACTATCATCCAATTTTTCTCTTCTTCTAACCATATTCATTTCTTCTTCTTCTTCTTTTACAACACCTAAACAAAATCGAAGAGTTACTTCCACCCTCTATCAAACCCATTCTTGATTTCCCAATCACAAATTAATTGGATTTCTGGATTTTCACAGAAACATCCTAGCTAAGAGTCATCATCCTGATTAAGAAGCATCGACAAAGAAAAAGCATGAATCCTTCGATAAGCCCATGACACCAAAAGTTTAGCCAATTGTGAGTTGATGAAAATTGAGTGAACGAAGGGGTATCGTCTTACATAAATTTTCTAGGATGTGCAAAACTCAGTGAAAGTGCCATTAGAAGGTTTACTTGATTAAAGAAGTTAACTACTGCAAAAAACGAAAACAAATGGTTAGAACCTATGAAAACTTTTTTTTGCACATTTTGTTCTGTATTTGATTAATACATTAAATGCAATATAATGATTAAGAAAAATGATTGTTCCAGATTTTCATTTAGAATCAATTATCTTTTGTCCTTACAGGTAGTAAGCTGTTGAATCCGCAAAAGGCACAAAAACAAAAGGCATAACTGAATCAATAAAAAACCATCAATTATTGAATAGCTTGCTACTAACAATAAATTCCAACAAAAAACAAAAAAAGAATAAATTATCTTCTACTATCTTTTTTGAGTTTGATCTTTAAAAGCTTGTCGATATGTGTTACCTTTTGTGCTTTGAGTTCACTGCGGCCCCTAATTCGAGCTAAACAAATTTCACAACTTGAAACCGTCAATCTTGAACAAATGGAATAAGCAAAACCCATCAAAACATCAAGATAATTTGGCTAAATGGTTATTAATGAAATGCCTTTCCTCCTTACTCTACGAAAGCATGTAAATGCATTAGAAGATTACAGAGACTTACCGATTTTCAATTGGCAAAGGTAAAATTGAACCGTGTGCCACAACCATCGAAGGAGGCGGGATCGAAGACTGAACCACACTGAACGGCAAGTCTTCCTCATGAATTCATTCCGGAAATTTTCTAGTGAACAAATCGAACTGTTGAGACACAGTTTTGAGTTATAAACAGACTAAAAAGGAAATATCAATGAACAAATATCCAAAATCAATTAGGACTTATCGTTTCGGAAATCAAATCATCATAAAAATTATCTAATCTACCTTACACAATACAATCACATATCTGTAGAATTGATTAGGATTTATCGAACATGGAATTCTAAGCGACTAAATGGATTAAATTAAATAAAATCACAAAATCTGGAATAAACCTTACAAAGCTCAACTCAAACATGGATGGTAGTGACCGAAATTAATATAGACATAAGAACTATGGATAGTAATGACCCAAATTATGGAAAATGAAGGGAAGATAAACAAACTAACTTGATGATGAAATTCACTACCAACAACACCATATCAAAGGCAATCTGGACAGTATGTAATTCAATTAGGGCTACCAATCAAAGGAAATTCATGTAACTTACATTCAGCCCTCCCAGGTCACTGCCGCCACCGGCCACTACCTTTCAGCCCAAATCTCCCCAAGCCGAGACCCACAAAAGTAAACCAGAGATCAAAAAAAAAAAAAAAGGCCAGAGAACCCCTTCGACTTTCCTGCCGGAAAGCGAAGCTTCTCGGTTGCTAGAACCTTTTAACCAAACGTGTAGCAGTCTCTGCCTGATCGAACCACTGCCCTTCAAGCTAATTACGAACCCATTTTCAAAGAGCTCAGCCTTCGATTCCTTGTTTTCAAACGAACCCACGCATCCACGCCACCGCCACCCCCTCTCTGCCTCGACCAACACCCATAGAACCCGAATTCGCGAGCCACTACCCAAAGCTTCGAACGACAGCCCTCTCTCGAACCTCCTTGCCATAGATTTCGATCCCCCACCTAGTCTTCTCGAAATGGTTTACGGCGGCAGCAGTAATTCAAAATAGATCGGAACCTAAACTAATGAGGAATAAACACGAACTTACCCATTGAACCCTAAACAAATAGACAAAATTACCAAAATACCCTATGCTCACGCACCAGATAAAAGACGGGAAAACGGTGCAAGAGACTAAAGTCTCATAATTATATATAGATTATAATATATATAAAATAAAAGTTAAACCTCGAGTTTGAATTTTTGAGTCAAGATATTTTTTTAAAAATAAAATAATAAATAAATAAATATATATCTACTCTCTCAATTATATATGTTTTTATTTTATATAGTTTCAATCGTATACACATTCTCATATTAATATATATTATATGTACGTATATAAGTTTGTACATCGCAACATGATCTCCAATCGTATGTTATTTTTTATTCATTAGTGTTGGGTATATTTATTCTATTAGTTTTTAGGCTATCTTCAAAGATTTTATATATTTTCAAAATTCTAACGGTTCAGAGACAAATTTCAAGCCTTAGATTATTGGGATTTTTTTATCATTTCAATTAAGTGCCTACTCGTAGGATTGATAGCACAGTAGCAACTGCAGCAATAGTAGTAATAATAGTAATAATAAATAAGTAAAATTAAATCAATTTCAAAACTTTTACTTTAATTAAATTTAATACAAGAAACCACATGTCATAAATAAAACATATGGCTATATGTTTACTATATTACTTAATTTATTATTTTATTGTAGGAACAAATATATTGGTAAAAATTTAAATTGAGATGATATAATAATACTTGATGATGATGATTTAGAATAAAAATAAAAAAATTCTTTTAATTTTTTTTGGAGTGGAAAGTGGTTTAAATTAAATTAATTTCAAAACTTTTAATTTAATCTAATTTAATATGATAAATCACATATTATAAAATATATGACTATATTTTTGCTATATTACTTAATTTATTATTATTTTATTGTGAGAACCTATATATATGTAAAAATTTAAGTTGTGGGATATAATAATAATATTTTATGATGATGATTTAACAAAAATAAAAAAATATTTTAATTCTTTTTAGAGTGAAAAATGGTTAAAAATTAATGTTGGGGGTAAATCATATAGAATTTATAACTTGTTGTAATATTACTTCCTTGAGTCTTTTGTAATAGGAAGATGTATACTTTTAGACTTTTTTTAATAATAAATTTAGTGAATAATAATTTCTTTGGAGACTTTATGACACTATATGAGAAGATGCGAAAAATAATTTTTCTGAGAATATATGATAGAGAATGAATGTGACAAAGAATTCGTTTTGATAAATGAATATCATCCAGTTATAAATGTTTTTTTAGAGTTCTTGCACTACACTTATTGTACAAAGATATGAGTGTATGATGATCTTAGAGTTACATAAATTTCGTATACTCTTTGTCATAATTTTTTAGTTTTCATATTCAACATGAAATTAAATTCATATTAAAAAATTACTTATTAATTCTCATTTTTATTAGTTAAAAGTACAGTTCCATTAATGACAATTTAATTAGTTTTGTATTAAATAAAAGAAATGCACGCAATAAAATTATAAGATCGGAAGAGCATATGTATACGAGTGAGTAGTACATAATAAAATTGTGATTATTTAGTTCTTTAAATTATCAAGTATTTTTGAGCTAATTATTCTATTTCGTGCAACACACGGATATGCAACTAATTCTAATTAAAATAATGCTATTTAGCACCACTAGTGATTGACACTATGTCAATGTGACACTAAATAATAAGTTGAATTAAGTGGATCATTTATTTATTTATTTATTTTCACTTATCATTTAATAACACATTAAATGCTACATAAACTAGTGTAGTGCTATATATCATTATTCTTCTAATTAAAATCTGCTATTGGAATTTACCAAAACCCACTCAGTAGAAGAGATTTTGTAAAAGTCTATTAAAACTCATGAGATTTTGTAAAATTCTATTAATGAGATTTATGTGAATGTGAATTCATAATTCATAATGATAATAAATAAATAACCTTAAAGGATTCAAAAGAACGGAAAAAAAAAATTCCACTAAATTTGAGGACAGCCTAACTCTTGAATAGGGCGGGTTAAAGCTCTCGAATCAGTTCGGTCCATCACTTTCTTACCAAACAACAGTACCTGCCACGCTCTTTGTCTACCAAAGACGATAGTCAATCAGGAATGCGTCTTTCCCCCCGCTGCTAAAGCGGAAAGAAATCAAACTGTAATCCCAAAGAGGTAAATTTGCAGTCAAGTGAAGTCGCCATTTTTCCCGTCGACGAGTTCTTGCCCATCAAATTCTGAGGATTATTGGTTCTGGGTGCGTGGCAACTGTTTGAATGGCGGCCGCAACCACTGCCACTACCACCATCTCTCTAAATGTAACTCCGAGGAGGACGAAATCTCTCGTCCTTCCTTGTTGTTTCCCGTTTTCTGGTAATATGAACACATTTACTAGGACGAATGCGATGAATACGAACGTCAAGTCGCGTTGCCTTGCCTCCTCGGAGGGTGGGGTGTTTTCGGTCACTTCCCCGAGTCAGTCCGACGTCGACTACCTCGGTCAGAGTACCAAAGGGGACCTCAACCTCAACCTCAACTTCAACTTGGGTATCAACTATTCACCCCCTTTTTCACTTTTTGGGGAATTGAATTGACATATAAAGGAGCAGGAATTCTTCTTACTTATGGTTTCTCGTTTTCTGGGAATGTAGGAGTTGACGAGGAGGCAGGTTTGCAGGGGCCGATTGAGGAAGTGGCAAGAATGGAAGCTCAAGGGGCCGAGAACTTGCTTAATCACTTGGGCATTCCGGTTCATCACTTGGCATTACTATATTTTAGCTTTCTGTCGACACTATTCATCCAGCCATTTTAGCCTGGCTGCGGTGTGATAATTACTGTGTAGTTCCAGTTTCTATAATACATAAGAATAACGTCCTCCTGGCTTTAAATATTTCAAATTAATGCAGGAGGTACCAAATAGTTCCTACTCATTGGGATCATAATTTAAGAAAATTCTTTGTTTTCACTTGTTTAAGTGCTCAGTTGAGCAATCTCGTACTATCACTTAATGGACATCTGCCTTAATGCATCCATGTGTTACTGTGGAATATGAAGATAGAATTGCTTGATGCTTAATAATTATATGAAAGTCTAATGTTATGACGTGGATTTCAACCAAATTAATTCCTTGTCAAAGCATGCTATTCGCTACTGTTTGAAGCTTCTTGTTTTCTGTAAATAATTGATGTGAAGTTGACCTCTTATCTGTAACTTTTATGTCCATTTTCTTTCATCTCTTGTGGTTGACTTCAATTTTATGGCAAAATATGCAGGATCCATTATCTGCAAGACATTCACCTCAAGGCATATTCTGTAGCCGCACCCTAAATCTTCGGTCTATCAGTGTCATTGGATATGACATGGATTACACCTTGATGCACTATAACGTGATGGTACTCAAATCTTGACCTAATATTCTGACATGGAACATATGTTTAACTCCTCTTAACATATTCATGTCAGTTTGTGTTTCTATCTATGGTTCTTAACATATTCATGTCAGTTTGTACTTCTATCTATTGTTCTTAGTTTGCTCTGTAGCATTATTCTCCTGTTCCGTTCCAAAGGTTATCAAAATAACATTTTTGGCGTAATGGATTACCGTGTTAAAATGTCTTGCATTTCATTTATAATTATTGTGAAGGCTATGGAAGACTGCATAATGAAATACATTATGCATCTATGATAGTTATCTATCTCTTATCCATCTTGCAGGCTTGGGAGGGAAGGGCTTATGACTACTGTATGGATAACTTGAGGAATATGGGTTTTCCCGTTGATGGACTTGCATTTGATCCCGAATTGGTACGACATAACTTTTTGTGCATTAGGTCCACAGTCTATGATGTATATGCCAACAAGTCTTAACTTGTGGCTTATTATACTTGTAGGTTATTAGAGGCCTTGTGATAGATAAGGAGAAGGGTAACTTGGTAAAGGCAGATCGCTTTGGATATATTAAGAGGGCTATGCATGGAACAAGAATGTTATCAACTAGGGACGTGAGGTGCACTTCAAAACCTTGCTAATGTGTCTATTTGTATAACATTCAGAATGAAAAATATTTCAAGAATTCTGTATTTGATATCCTATATATAGCGATACATGATTGCTTAAAAATGCATACTTAAATTTACTTCATTTACTTTGACAGGCGGACCATGCCTTCTGTTCAGTTTGAGAAACTTAATTTTAGTTGTTTTTCATATTATATTATTTAGCAGATGAAATCATTATCATATTAACACTTACCACGCATGTTAGCGAGATGTATGGGAGAGAACTTGTTGATTTGCGAAAGGAAAACCGTTGGGAGTTCCTGAATACACTATTCTCTGTTTCAGAAGCCGTTGCCTATATGCAGGTAGATCACAATTGGAGTATGCACCAAATATAGCACCTTGTGAAACACTTATTTAGCTGGTTTGTTTTCTAGCATTTTGTCTCTTCTATTGTACTATAGGTTCAATTTAGTTCTGGTACTTGCTTCCAGGAATTTTGTTCACATGCAGGGAGTTGGGAGAGGAGGTTATTAGAGATTATATTGGTTTCCCTGTTCTAGTTTAATTGGGAATTAATTGGTAATAATTTTGTTTATGGGTTTTCCTGTTTCCTTACATACTCAGGAATGTCCTTTCTTTTACCCTTTAGTTGATGGGATTATATCTGCACTAGTAGTACAATGACTATGAATAACTTAAATCAACTGCATATATTTGAATATTCTCTACTTTCTTGAGTGTGTGTGCTGAATGAATTAGGTTTTGATGCAAACAAACTTCTAAAAACCTTAAAGGGACCTATTGTGCTAGAACTAGAAGTATAAAATGGTGAAAATATGAAGAAAGTAACTTCTGTGCAGATTGCTGACTAGGACTCCATATCATATGGGCTGTAGTAATGTTTCAAATAAAAACAGTGATCTCATTGGCATTTTGAATATAGATTCATTTCTAATCTAGAAACTATTTGATTCTAGGTATGATGTTTGACTATTATGGATAGTCTAATGGTATAGAAGGTCTATATGCCCTCAAAGATCTTGTACAATATCTTATCCCCACTTATGTTATCGTGTGTTGTCTAATCTATCTTTACAACATATAGAGTAGCAGCATTTAGAAAGTTAGGAAGCCCATACACATCTGCACCTCTATATTTTCATGCAAGCTCATAGTCTTATTTCTTAGTTGTATTGACTTTTCTGATTCCTGTAATAAAGCTTGATATATGATGTTTCGTGCTCAGATGGTGGATAGGTTGGATGAAGGAGTTATAGCAGCAGATCTTGGTCAACTTGAATATAAAGGCCTTTACAAGGTTTACCATCGGGGATAATGTCTAGATTGATAATCTTTAGTATATTCCACCGTTTAACTTTTTGTCTTGGTCTCAGGCTGTTGGGAAAGCGCTCTTCCGGGCACATGTGGAAGGTCAGCTAAAGGTAGTTTTTAAGTTTATATTTATCTTTCTAATTTACAATGCATAGTTGCCAACTAATCTGAGAGAACTATGCAGAGTGAGATTATGTCAAAGCCTGAATTGTTTGTTGAACCTGATCCTGAGCTACCTTTGGCATTATTAGATCAAAAGGAGGTACAATTTCTTTTTAGTCTCTTCTTGTAACTATTGCTTTGAAACTTATGCATTTCTGACTGAATTTTGTGGTAACAAAAATCTTTATTATTTTGAGCTTTTTTTCGGGGACAAGGAAGATGATAAAAATAATTGATAATCTTATCATCTGTTTGTATCAGGCTGGCAAAAGACTCTTGCTCATTACCAATTCGGATTATCATTACACCGACAAAATGATGCAGCATTCTTTCAATCGATTTCTTCCAAATAATATGATCTGGCGAGATCTCTTTGACATGGTGCGTATAGAATAATAGAATATTTGTATTGACAAAAAACTTGACTGCCTGCGTTATGATGTTACTTTTGCCATTTGTAGTAGGATACAAAATTAGGCTTCTTTTTTATATATCTCTGAAACTTCAAATGTGAAGGTAATTTTTTAGTTATATTATCCTCTTCTTCATCTTCCTTTTTTTTTTTTTTGGGGGGTGGGGGGTGGGGGGTGGGGGACATGTTGTTTCTTAACTTCCACTGATATAAGCTAAGTGGTTCTAAGTCTAATCAGTCACTCTCAGGAGGGTCAATGTGACCAACTCTTTTCTTTATAGGTTATAGTCTCTGCGAGGAAGCCAGAATTTTTTCAGATGTCACACCCCATGTATGAAGTGGTGACTGGTGAAGGTCTAATGCGCCCATGTTTCAAGGCTCAGCCAGGTGATCAGATCTTGTGTATCAGTCCTATTTCCCCTGTTAAATTTTATTATTTTTACTTTCTAAATTTTCATTCTGCATTTAATAGTCATATATGGTAGTATGGAAAGTGGACCGCGTGTCTGCTGCACATATGGCAAATACTTACTTTTAGTGATGATAATTTAGAAAATCATGCATGCCTCAGAGTTAAACACAACCTACCAACATGGTTACATTTCTCGGGACTCAACTTAATCAAAGTGTTATAATTTGGATTTTCTACTTCTTTTGTTTATGATCATAACTTCTGATTTGGCTAATTTCTTACGAATCTACTTCAGTGGAAAACTTAAACTTCATTTTTATATTTTTTAAACTTGAGCGTAATGTCTTTTTATTTTTGCCTGCCAAAGCTTTGCTCAATGTACTTTATCCAGTGGGTTTCCTTTGTGGCAGATTGGATGAAATTTACTTTCAGATGATCCTTCAATAATCACAACCAGATGACGATGTTTGAATATTTCATATCTGTTTCATCCTTATTATACTTGATGCTCCAAGTTAAGGTACAAGGAATGTTATTATTAACTTAATTATCATTTCCTATAGGAGGCTTGTACTCTGGAGGAAGTGCTCAGATCTTTGAGAATTCCCTTGGCGTGCATGGAAATGAAATTTTATATGTTGGAGATCATATATATACAGATGTTAGCCAGTCTAAAGTCCATCTTCGGTGGAGGACAGCATTGATTTGCCGTGAACTAGAAGAGGAGGTTACATTATATTTAATCTTGATATTGATGCCTAACATTGATGAGTGTTGACTATGGTCGAGTGTTACTAATATGTTTGATCTATCATGTGTATCTCATATTACAGTACAATGCTTTAATTCAAAGTCAATGTCATCGAGCCAAACTGGTTGAGCTTATAAATCACAAGGAGGTTGTTGGGGATCTATTCAACCAACTCCGTCTTTCTCTGCAGAGGCGAACAAAAGGGCGCCCTGCTCAAGTAAGTGGCTGGATCCGTAATCTATTTCTTCTCATAAATTTTAATATATGTGCTTTGAATTCCTCCATTGCTGCTGCAAGAACTTCTTTTGACTGTTATTTTAGTGGGCATATGTTTATGTGCTCAAGCTATTGCTGTCATATATTTAGCATCTTATTTAAACAAAAAAATTGGCTCTATAATTTGCATTGTGTGTGAGGCATATTGTTTGTGTGTGTCAGACTCTTGCTGCCACTCGTATGGATGATAAGGATCTCATGGAAAGCTTGCAGAAGCTATTAATTGTAATGCAAAGACTAGATGAGAAAATTGCTCCAATGCTGGAAGCAGATGGAGAGAATTTCAATAAAAGGTTTGACGCAATCTAACGCTTAAAATACTTCCGCTTTAGGTTCACAGTCCAGTGCATATGGGCTTCACCTGTCTCTTCTCCGAAGCCTGTTGGCTACCAGAAATGTCCCGGAAACGGTACATTTCCTTTATTTGATGAATGAGGACAGGAGGGTTGACGTACTAGACTTTTCCTTTTTAGGTGGGGTTTTCTGTCTAGAGCTGGTCTGTGGGACAAAAGCCACTTAATGAGACAAATCGAGAAGTAAGTGATTCTGACTCTACACCCTCTTCAGGATTTAGTAGTGGAAACTGAAAAACTATGTAAGTTTTCCATCTAACCACTTAAATCAATACTTAAAATTGCAGGTATGCTGACATATATACGTCCAGGGTTTCTAATTTTCTACATTATACCCCATTCATGTATTTCCGCTCTCAGGAACAGGTAAGCCTTTATAAATTTTCTACATTATATTGCTTGTTGATGTTCTCAATGTGGTATTAGATAACAATAACTTCTGCATCTACGCTTGGATCAGCCAAAATTTTACCACCTCTGTCTTTGTCCCACAAAGATAGCCCTTTTCCTATTTTTTACATGGATAAGAAAAGTTCATTTAATAGTTATTAGAAAAAAGTAAATTTAAGATCATTTTCCTATTATACCCTTTCATTTATTAATTCTTCCACTTTAATAATTCTATTTTGTTGATAACAATGTCTATTAAATAGGGGTATATAAATATTTCAACTATTTTTTCAAAAGGAAAATGTTTCATATTTTGGGAGAGATGAAAAAGGAATGTTGGACTATTTTTGTGGGGATATAAATAGTATACAGTTTCTTGCACTCTTTGGAGTTCCCTTTTGGAGACACCAAGTGTCACTATTATGGAGACACCCGACCTATGTGGAGCATCCTCCACCACCCAGTGTTGTTTATATTTTTCCGTTTTCTTGCACAATGTAACATGGTTTCACTTTGTGATGCAGTCTCTGGCCCATGATTCATATTCATTCCCATCGATGAGGTGATGACAAGTATTCTTCTTTGATGACCTAATTGATTATATAGGGGCTAGTGAATGTAAATATAGATATTTGTCTCTCCAACCCCACATGGAATATTAGTTTATATTAGTTTATAATCGTGTTTGGCCACACATAACATTGGTTATCTTTCAACTACGACACTGATTTAAACACTATTATTTGCAACAACTCTTGGAGGAAATAACCAAAATTTTCACTGCATTTGTAGAAGACTAGGGCCCAACACGTGCTTTGCTCTTGATTCTACAACCAGATAAAGAAGTGATTATATGTTCTGCATCGGATGGTAGTACACATCAATTTGGCTAGTTTAGTTAGGAATGATCCAAAAGGGTGGGGGTTCAAATCTCTCTTGGTTGCAGTCAAAGAATGGCTCGATAGTTCCATCTGCAAGCTTGAAGACTCCCATGTCATGACCTCCATAATAGACATCCTCGTCCATCCTCTCCCAGTAGTCGTCTGTAAAGTAAATTGCATTCGCCTTGCATTCGGGATTCTCTTTAACTGACACAGAGGTAGAGTGGTTGCCGCCGATGAATAGTGCAGTATCTATCATTCAATGAGTCGACTTGCACCCATCTCTTCCCTTCATAGTCGAGCTTATAGATATCGAATCCTATTGTACTGTAAGGAAATACTAGAGGTTGTGTTGAATCTTCTGTAAGAGTATCTGCCTCGTAAACCACTTCTCCATCATACGGCCTGACAAACTCCCCAATGCGCCTCACCACGAGAAACAAATCGTGGTCCGACGAGGAAACCAAGTACCATTTAAAAGCGTAAAGATCCCTAGAGAAAAGTTCATAGGATTCTGTAAATTTTCTTGGGCAGGGAAGTTGAATCATCCTCTTGCTTCTTGTAGTAGTAGATTTAGTACCGTTCAAGTCCCATATCTCAATTGAAGGGCCATCCCCCAATGCCAAAAGCGTGCGATCCTGGCGTACAATATCGTCATAAGAGTCGAGTTCTCCATAGAGTCCTGTCCATTCATTATCTTTAGGTCTCCAGATGGCGAGTTTCGTCTTGCAGTGCAAGTTGTATATGGTTATCGCGGCGTAGTTTTTGGTACAAGACGGGTCAGCGGATAACACCGATTTCACCATCAACCATTCTTGAAGAGTCTTCAAAGAAAAACAAACTGAATCCTTCTGGTCCTTGTAGTGGATTTCAAAGTAGTTCTGCCCATCAATGGTAAGCATTTGAGTAATACTCTGAATGTGAGGAAAAGTTTCCTTTGGTGAGAGAGCAAAAAGGCTTTCTTGAACCACATTCAGGAGAAAAGGGTTGGAATTCTGGTTCAAAAGAATCAACCATCCATGAGACGAGCCCACGCAACGACAACCTTCAAGTGTTCAAAGAGCATTCGACTGGTAAAGTTTGTTATCCTTAAGACTGAAGAAAGAAACGTTAATGGGTTCTTCTCTTTCTTCCTCCTTAACAAACATGAGAGCAGGAAGTTTCATGTCGAAACAAGAAACCCAAAAATCATCCATTATCTGCAGATGTTTTGTTTTCTGTATTTGATTTGATGTGAACTGATGAATTGCAACAGAGAATAATTAATGTATGTATATTATAATAACAAACCGATAGAATCCGAGTAAGAATAGGATATATAGAAGAGATGTCTGTTAAGGAAAGTTTTATTTTGTTCGAAAAGATTCTAATTAATAAGTAAACACTTTTCAGATATATAGTAGTTGGTAAGTGGTAACACCTGTCCAACGTCCAGCAGCCGGACACTTAGTCGCCAAGCAACTTTTGGGACGGAGAACATATTTGCGCATGAAGCTTCTTGTCCAATCCACGACGTTTTCGAATTTCCAGTTTGCAAAGACAAGTATCTTTTCTTGTTCTAAAAATTTTATAGGTACAACTAATTATACAAATTGGTTTAATGGTACAAATATGAATTCTTGCATCCTGATAGTAGTATAGGAACAAAATTCTAGTACTCTAGGAGTACCGAATTCTATACTCTAAGCAAATAGATGAATGTTAAGTGTATACAAAGGATTAAATTTATTGTTTAAATCGGGATCTTGTGCACACGTATTTAGTTTCCATTTGCCTGAAGTATTGAATATTCAGTGATGTTGGAGCCGATCTGAAAATTTTTCTAGAGTGAATAATATTTGTTTGACCCTTTTCTTTCTTGTAGTGACAAATGTACGATTTGTAATCAGAATGGAACCTAGAGGTGCACATTTTAGAGTCGAACATAACTAAGTGATTATAGAATTAATATTCTAAAGTAATTACAAAATTAACATAAAGGGTCACTTGTAAAATAAACTAAGAAAAGGTTAGGGATCGCGATAGAAACGATAACAAGCAAAAGAGGTGAGAGGCAAACTACGATATAGACAGAACATGACAATTATCAAACTAGCTATTAGAGCAAAAAGGCCATATTCGTTAGTAGTAACCCATTCCTATAAATACCCCACCACAACTCAAAATTAATTAACTTTTCTCATTCTTGAATTTACTACTCAAAATTTGGTCTTTACAATTCCGGTGATTCAAACTTATTGGATCACTAAGTAAAAATGATCTAGCACTATATGTATGATTGTTCTATATTGTCATATGATATATCCAGGCACATTATATGATTGTGATCGGTGTGTTCTGAGATCTCTTATTGAATTGTTCATTCAATGAGCATTCTTAATATTATGCCTTGAGGAAGACTCGAACATCCACTCTTTAGCACGAGATTTTGAGTCTCGCCTGTCTACCATGTCAGCACCAAAGCATCTTGAAAGTGAATCGGAAGGATGACAAGGTAATGGCCATGTTTTGGAAACCGTATAATATTAGAGGCGGGTAACCATAACTATTAGTCGCATTAAAGCCAATCACAACAATTCAACAAGACAAACAACTGTATATTTGACTTACTGAACGTTTATTAAAGTGTGTGTACGCGTGTGTCTACATATACATATATATATATATATTATATTGAGGTTGTCGGATAATTTTATAATAATATTGAAAAAATTGTAATTGAGAAAAAAATTAATATTATTATAATAATTAAATGAACGAATAGGAATAACGGAAGATTTAAGAATTGTGTCGATTTTAAAAAAAAAATACTAATTGATAAAAAAAGAGGTGAAAATTATTAGGATTTATTTAATTGAAATATATTATTAGGACCAAATTGAATGAAATTAGAAAGTTGTAGGCATTAGGATAATTTTCACAAAAAATCCTCAACCCTTTAGAGAAATTAGTAATAGTAATTTAGTCCCTGCCTTATTTTTTTTCAATGAATTAAGATTGTAGTTAACTTTAACAATAAAGTAAATAAGTTGTTAAGAAGAATCATTTAAAAACTCTCTTAATTAGTAATTTCATTAACAATTTGTTTTTAACACTATCCATGTGGATGTAAAATGATGAATTTAAGCAAAAAATTGTACAATTTTAGCATAAAAATTGTAGCTTGGTACCTTAAAAAAAAAGAGAGTTCGAAAAAGAGTAGAACACTAGAAACTGCAAAGTATGTGTAGGTCTCTATTAAAAATTTTAGCATTTGAAATCTTAACAGTGTCAAAGTTGATTCATTTAACATTTTTTGGAGATATCTAATGATGGCTAAATGGATAGAGACCAGAGACAATAGAATCAACAAGACCCACCCACCACCCCCCCCCCCTGCAAAAAAAATAAAAATAAAAAATGAAGCTAAATAGAACCTAGACCAAGAAACCCAAAACAGATTTGCTTATGAGGGGAACTCTTTCAAACCAATTAGGGAATTCTTCAAATCAGCTGATTTCATTGATACCCGTTGCTCTTCTTCTCTCTTCTGATTTTTTTCCCCTTTATTTCTTTATGGAAATTTATTGGAACTTCACTCTATTACTAGGATTGATGTCACCATGAAGGACGTGTTGTATTAGAACAATTTCTCTAATCTCATTTTTATCGTCTGTTGCAAAGTTTTCACTCCTACAAGTTAAAGAAACAAATTGTCACCATGAAAGTATCATTTAACTGAATAGTTGAGAACTTTAATATGACTAAAGTAAATGCCATCAAACAAGATAAGGTCTTTATATATGATGCTGGGTAGAGACAGTCCCTCACGCTACTTTCACTATCCCATGGAACAGCATAACTCTTCTATTCTTTCCCCGTCGACCAATTTCTCCCTCTTTTCCTGTTTGTGGTGCAAATGAACACAGATTATTGGAAAACCAAAAGCTCATATGTTTTGCATTGGTATTTGTTTGTCCTGCACTGAAGCTGATGTGATCAACATCGTTCCATGCTTTCCAGCTAATTGTTACGCGAATTTGGTTTGGATCCTTTAGTTTTTTGTTTTATGTTCACTTCAATATAGTTTGATTCCGCAGGAGGTCTTGGTTCTTTCACCCGCCTATGCACTCCTCCTCCTTTTCAATAAGAAATTATTTTAGTGAAAAGCCAAAAAAAAAAAAAAATTGATTCTAGTATATATTTTTAATTAATTAATACTGAAAAATATAAAATACCAACAACAAAAAATGAAAAAGATTAAATAAATTTTAACTAGCAATATATAATTACAATTTTAACATTTGAAAAGTTTTTCTTCCTCAAAAAGGAAAAAAAAAATGAAAGAAATGAAGGGAAAGAATGAATGAATGAAAAAAGTGTTCGCTTCCATATGAAAATAATCAAACGATGTCCCCCAAAAAAAAAAAAAGAAAAAAATTCAAATGAATTTTTCTTTTTACGTATATATAATAATTCAAGAAAAATAGAAGGGTATACAGCAACGAAATCACTGAATCAGTCCATCTTTGTTTACTTCTGGTCCTATTGACCGGTGGGCGCGGAGAAATGAAGAAGCTGAGATGGGTGATGGACGGATGTTTTTGGGACGTGGACGTGTCGACTCCGGTGACCCTTGACGGGGTCGCACGCCCGGTTCCCGGCGACCCACTTCCATTGGGGATTCCTCGTGGGCCACGACTCTCTCGCCCCAAACAGACTGATTTCTTCCAGCGCTTTATGGCCATGCCTTTCGTCCCCTCTTTTTCCCAATATGGCGATGTCGGCTTCTCTCTTCAGCGAGTCTTGACGCTGTCTAGCGAAAATTGGTACTTTCCGCTTTATTATCCAATTATCCTTCTTCCATTTCTGTTTAATAATTGTACTTTTTTGGATTCTCAATTAAGCATGTTTTGTTGAAGATTCTATCCTTTCAATTTCTTACTTCATATTTTCCAATGCAATTGAAATTAATGCCCGGCTACTTTTGAGCTCAACTTGTTAAGCAATCAAAATTTCATCTTCTTCTTAGAATAAGTTATGGATTCTGCTCAAGCAGATTGGAAGTAGCCATTTTTAAATACACTGTAACGATTCTTGATGCCAGCTATTTCAAGTTTCCGTCCCACTATGAAACTCTGTAGAGCTTTTACAATGAAATGGAAAGCTATGAGGTGTATGATACAGTAACAATTTGGAGTAGAGGAATTGAAAGAGACAAATTTTTCTTTACTATGAAGTAGTAATTCTCTGCATGTAATTTTTCCAGACGCAAAGTAATACTTCGTTGTTGACTTGAACTTCTATTTTGACATGTCAATAAATTGTTAAAGAAGCCATATTAGTTGTTGTTGCTGTAGCTGTTTCTGAATGAAGCTCACAAGGCAGACATGAGTTATATTAACTTATACTCCAATTCGAAGTCGTTAAGGTTAATAGCATTAGACTTAGTCAGTTAAGTGTGGAGAAATGTGTGACTTTCCTTTTTTTTTTTTTTAATATTGTTCTGAATTAAGTTCACAAAGTGGCCATGAGTTTTATAAACTAATATTCCAATTCGAAGTCATGCAGGTTAATGGCATTACTTGGTCAGTTCAATCTACAGAAATTTGTAACTTCTCTCAAGAAGAGCAAGTCCACCCAAGAGGCGGATTCCTCATGGTTGCAAAACATTATGTCAAATCTCAAAGACCAATCTTTATATGGCTTCAATTTCTGTTCAGATTTTTTGTTAACACCGGATGACACAATGACATTTGGCTTAGAAATGCATGGTGATCAAAAGATTCCTAGAAAAAAGGCACTACTTCATCACAAGGCAAGCGTGTATGACCATGATCTCTAAAGTGAACTTATAATCTTTTTTATTGATAATTTTCATAAACCTCATATTCTAAATGGTTAATTGCTTTTGAGTGAGGAAAAGACATTTGCCTGATGAACTGTGTTTTTGTGTTATTATTGTCATTTATGAAACTATTTACCTCTTCCATGTAACTATTTCTTTTAAGTGGTCTATCTACCGTTTTTGTGGAAGTAGCTAGGCAACTAAATCTCTTGCTTGGGTTTAGCGACCGGCTTATTTTTTTGTACTTCTAGACTATGATATACAAACCTTAATGCAACTCCTGACTGACTTTACTTAATTGATGCTTCATTTTGAGTTTAATTGATATACAGTTTAATTGATATACTTTAATGTATCCTCTTATTATCAGATGCACGTGCATGCTGACATCTTGTACCATAACTCTGAGGAACAGGATTTCATATCAATTATGCGCACTGCATGCATAACCGTAGCTATGCTTATAGTGCGCCATATTTTTCCTTTGCAGTTTCGTCGTCATAACTTTACAGTGGAGGCAGCGTCCCCAGCACTTTTTGTTGATCAGGAGGGTAACTACTGGGATGTTCCATTAGCTGTGTCGATGGATCTTGCACCAATTGCTTCAGATTCTGGTGTAAGCTGTCGTTTCTGCATCAACCATACTGCCGGCACACCGAAACCATATGAAGTGCAGTCAACAAAGAAAGCTCCTATTACTTTACTTTCGGGTTTCTGTACCAAATGTGCCATTTCATTCAAGAAAAATGTCGACATTTGGAGAAATGAAAATCCAAAAGTGAAAATGGTGCAACCATATGACTTCTTCCTCTCTACCCCTCATATTTCTGCATCAGGAATCCTAGGTGAGAACATATTTGTGACTCTGGAGTTAATATGGAATTGATGAGATCTAATAATTTGGTCATGATTTTGTTTAAAAGAATACACAATATTTGTCTTAGTGCTGTTCTCTGGGAGGCAGAATCTCTTCTTTTCAATTGTGAGGATGGACCATTGAGGCGGTTATGAAAATTCACTTTGTTTATTTGTTCCTACCGGGGTCAATGGAACTTATTACAGGGGATTCTAATTTTCATTTAACTAGTTTAATTTGTTTCCTGGTAAATGTGATAATGATTGAAGGCTGGACCTAGTCATTTTTCTTTTCTTGATTATAGGATTTTTGCACTGTAGGTGCTGTACTCACTGCAGCTATTGGAGATAATTCTATCAGAGCCGAAGTAGGAGATAGTTCATTGAATTCAAAAGACTTCCGACTTCAAGCTAGATTAGCAAAGTCTGCCATATTAGCTGATTTGTTTGCAAGTGTATCAGTCTCTGCTCAGCACGGAAATTTCCAAAAGCTGTTTCTAGACCTTACACGAGTTCACGCACGATTAGATATTCCTTCTGGGTCAAAATTCTTGTCTGGTGCCACACGGGTGGCACGTGATCTTTACAATTCCCAAACACCAAGTATCCAAGCAGTTCAGGAAATTTGTCCCACTGCCACTCTTTCGTTTCAGCAGCAGGTACTTGGATCTAACACTAATGTCTTGTTGATTGGTACTTGCTTTAGGTTATTTACATTCTCCTGTTGTACCTACCTATATGCAGATTGCTGGTCCATTCAGCTTCAGAGTTGATGCCGGAGTGACACTAGATCTGAAGAAAGACACGTACATAAATGTGCATGATCCTGTATATGCTATTGAGTATGCCTTGCAAGTTCTTGGTTCAGCGAAAGCCGTTGCTTGGTACGCACCCAAACACCGAGAGTTCATGGTAGAGCTTCGATTTTTTGAGAGTTAAGAGATCATATTTCTTGCTTTGCTACTTTTTGACTTTTTAGCAATTTTTATTTGGATTTTCAGATCGTTTATTAGTTGTAAAAACTTTATTATTTTATCATGCTTATGCATTTGGAAAGGAATCATGTTTTAGACGGTCACACACATGCTACAAAATAAGAAGTGAAAATAATTGTTCTTAATGCACCATGGTAGAGCTTCAGCTCCGGTTTGCTCTTCGGCTATCAAGTTCAGTTTATGCAAAAACCTTCTTGTTTCGACTGATTTGGTACACTCCCTGAGGGACAACGTTTATCAGCTGGCACATTATCTTCAAGGATGATAGAAACTTGACAATTTGTACCTTATAGCGTACAAAGACATTCATGTGCCTCTATTATCTCTGATATAGATCACAATCTACACAAAGAACGAGCGCGAACTTCTGAAAGACTGAAAGCTTTATTCAGAATGATCAAAGTCCTAAATGGCCAAGGATTTTGATATAAAACTAATCTAAAAATTGATGAACAGCTCTTCACAATAAAATTAATTAGCCTCATAACTAATGCCTTCTCTCTTTAGCAATCTAATGCACAATGGAATGCGGCCATAAAATTGATGGACTCAAGGGAGTGAAGGACGGTGGACAGTTTCTGCTTGGATACCTATTGTTCGTCCAATCTCGATATGGTCGACTAATTAAAAGTATCATCTACATCAATCTCTTCATGTGGTACTTGCAGCAGTTAGAAACAAGGCAACTTG